>LR749845.1:877899-1016805 GCA_902729485.2 Mus minutoides
TTTTTTTTTTCTGATTAAAAACTAGGTAAGGGTCTCACTTGGCTTTTTTTTTTTTCTTGCACCAAAAAGTTTTCCTTTAACACATTTAAAACAGACCACATTTAGAAATCATTTTAAGCAAGCCGGTGCTGTGAAGTATGCATGTAATTCCAGCACTAGGGAAATGGAGGCAGGAAAAACCAGGAGCTCAAGGCCAGTTTCAGCTTCTTAGCAAGTTTGAGGCTAGTCTGGGCTACGTGGGATCCAGTCTCATAAAAACATAAAGCTGGCTTTCAGGACTCCATGGTGATGGCTCCCTCCTCTCCCCTCCCATATTATGAGCGAATGGCTCCTAGCACTTGAATCACAGGAAGTGAACAAGGCAAGCGTTAAGCTTTGGTGCAATTAGGAAAGATTCATGCCTCCTTCTTTTGCAGTCAGGGGATGATGTACAGTATTTTTTATTTGAACAATCTCACGATTGAAAACCAAACAAGTAGAGCTCTTAGTCTCACATCTGTCAAGCAGTATCAGGTGGCTCCCAGAATGCCTTGGAGGCACAGACAGCACCTTATTCAATCAACTTCTAACTAACTAGCAAGCCGTCCACCCCACACTCATGAGTCCGTCCCTTCTGCAACAAACGGGAGCTGATGAACAGAAGGAAGGAGATCATAGAGTCAGAAGCCTGAGAAAATCCCAAGAGTTCCCGAAGAAGCCCCTGGCAGACAGGATTTGCTGGTGTGTGTGTGTGTGTGTGTGTGTGTGTGTGTGTGTGTGCGCGCGCGCGCACGCGAGAGAGAGAGAGAGAGAGAGAGAGAGAGAGAGAGAGAGAGAGAGAGAGAAGCATATACGACTGAACTATGTCCCATTGAAATTCTATGTTAGGAGAGAGTGAGGGGTCAGAGATTCTGGCTGTTCACTCAACACCTCCTGGACATTCTGGCCTTACTGTCTGCCCTCTGCTGTGCATAGTTTCAGAGATGCTAGAAAGTAGAGATGGAAAGTTAACATGAAAGGGGATCCTCATTAGACAGCTTCAAAAATATTTTAGATTATCCCCAGTGTTTACTGTCATTGAGGTTATTATTAGATTATTTCTGGGCACTCTCCTGTCTCTTAGTTGGTGAGCCATTAGGTTTATTTTTTATTTTTATTATTATTATTTTTTTAATGATAAGATTCTATGCCCCAGCACGATGGTGTTTTAACAGCTCAGGGCAGGGGTTGAGGGTTAGGCTACAGTATTTATCCAGCCCTGTCACCTGAAATCCGAGAGCCACTTAGATGTTGTCCTTCCTTCTTGTCTGTCTTGGAGTGCCTAGGGTCTTGGTCTTGTAAATAAGGTCCTATGTGACGCTGAATCCCACGAGAGTTAAAATTTTCCACATTCAGTGAGTGGAAGGCACTAGGGTTCCCTTATACAAGGCAGGGTCTTGCTCCAGGACACGATAGATGACATTTATTGATTAAAAGTAGAACTCGCTTAGAGATGATTAATTTACTTTTTAATTAAAAAAAAAAACAAGTAGAAATACATATTTTATCTTTCTTTTAATGGTGAAAATGGAACAGGTGTTACCAGCCACTGGATTGGTAATATGCTTCATTCAAATTGTCTGGTGGCACATTGCCCAAGTCTTACTTCTGAGTCACATCTGTTCTGTTCTCGTTCCTTATCAGCTCTGGGAATGCGAGCCCACAGGACACAGAGCAGGAGTAATAGCATGGGTGGGTGAAGGTGATTCGCAAAATCCTGAATCTGATGATGCACTGCACTGCTGACGCCTCTCCTTGAGATCTGTTTTTGGATTTGCTAAAGATAGAGGTGTTGGCAGGATGAGGTCAGATGGCTTTGGGAATGTCATGGATTTTTTTTTTTTTAAAGAGCACAAATCTACTTTTATTTATTTACTCTCCATTAGTTTAAATCCGGGATGGGTACAGCATCACACGGATTCTGTGTCCAATGGCCTTTGCAGGAAGGTTGCTTCGGAATTTGGCTAGAACCATACCACTGTTTCCGTGGGCCCGAGTTACTTTTCCCCAGATCACTCTGGTTTTGTTTGGTTTGCCTCCAGGAGTCACTGTATTGTTTTTTGCTTTATACACATATGCACATCTCTTGCCTAAGTAGAACTCGGTTTCATCTTGGGCATAAAACGCCTTCGATTTTAAGAAGAGCCGTGTGCTCTCTCTGGTTCCGGAGACCTCGCTTGTAGCCAGCAAAAGTGGCCTTGCACCATAGCCTTCCAGACATACTTGCTGTTAGAAGACCTGTTCTCAGCAGGCCTCTGGTGGCCAGGTTTCCCGAGATGCCAGGTTGTCTCAGTGAGTGATGGAACTAAGCACACCCCAGCAATCGCCCCGAAGCTCAGCGGCAGGAACCCCCCTCACCTCCCGAATGTCATGGATTTATTCCTGAATTCAGGGGCGATGGTTGGGTGAGGAATGAGTCAGCCAGCCCAGGTTTAAAGCCCACGAATGAAAGAGAGTTCACAGGGATCTCAGTGGCTAGACTGACCCTCCTCCTGACCTTGCAGGGTGGCTCTGAGTAAGTGGGACCTCGAGTCCCAAGTGGCTGACAGTAGGGGCTCCTGATAGGAGCAGGGGAGTTTGCCAAGAGAGGAGCTCATAGAGAGCTTTGCCTCCTCAAAATAGTGATAGTCAGAAAGCACGAGGGAGCGTTCTGGGTTTGAGTCATGACCTTTTCTGTCACATCTCTGCTCCTGGCAGGCTGCTGGAGAGATGTGCGTGACAGCCTCACCTTTCAGCGCCGCAGTCTCACCCCTTAGGTTGAAGGATTGAGGAGGAAAGAGAGGAGAGAGCTTCACTCTGCTTCCTAAACCCACCCTTGCAGGGTCAGGACCAGGTCACAGAGGTCAGCAGCCTCGTGGGAACATCCAGATGACAAGGTGAAAGGTCTCCTAATCCCTTAAGAATGTGATGTCACCTGAGCCACTGTCCGATCATGCCCTGGTCTTCTAGTTACCTGGCGTTTACAGAAGGGCACCCTTGAATTTTAATTAGGTACAAAATCATTTCTTTTTCCGTTTTTAAAATGATAAATGACTTGAGAGAAGCGGACACAACCAAGTCCTTTCAGGATTTAAGGTGTGGAAGTGGATATATGATGGATGGGCTTTGAATTCTGTTAGCTCTGACTAAGATAAATTGTCACTAAAACACAAGGCTGTGCATTTTCATACTCAAGCCTGTCTCACTTTTAAAACCAGCTATTCCCCAGAGGCCCCTTGCCGGCAACAGGAATGGACAATAATGATCAGATTAGGAGAAAGTCATTACAATCACGGAGGCTGGTGATCTGCTGGGCTGGAATGTTTGTTTAAGTTGCTTGGCTCATCATTTCCTGCAGCGGCCGCAGAATGATGAGATGTTGGCAGCTCATCATCTACAGCCACCACGAGAAAGACTTCGATGTGTCCCTTGTCAGAGCAGACAACAAACCAGAAGTGACTCCCTGCTTATGTTATGTGTGTGTGTTGTGTTTGTGTGTGTGTATGTGTATATGATGTATATGTATGTATATGTATGTGTATATATGTGTATGTGAATATGTGTATATGTATATATATGTCATGTGTATATGTGTATATGTGTATATATATGTCATATATATATATATATATATATATATATATATATATATATGGAATTTATTTTTATAATATACAGAAAAAAGCAATGGACAGACTCTGGGAAAAATTTCCTGAAGATTATCTATCTATAATTACTTTAATCTAAGGGCTGCCTCTGAAACAATGCACAAAGGACTGGTAACTCTGGCTCCCTCGGAGGATGACTGTGGTAGGCTATTAATAATTTTTAAACTATTCACTAGAATATTGCCTACTAATATTAAATATAAACTCACACTTCTCCTACCTTAGCCTCCCAAATGTTGGAATTACAGGAATGCACTGTAATTCTAATTCTTTTTTTTTCTTTTCTTTTCTTTTTCTGTTTTTTCTTTTTTTGCAAAGGACACACCATGTTGGTTCCTCTGCTTCTTTAGTTAATGTGCACAATTAACTCATTGCATCCATTTTCCAACCTCAGCCGGTGTTGAAGGTGACCATTTACCACCTTTAATTAACAGGATTAATAAGAAGCAAAATTCATCAGAGAGACTGTCTTACCAAGATCTCTGTGGTTGTACCTGCCTAAAGAAAGACAATGATAATAATTTAAGCTTGGATTTTAAGATAAACCACCAGGTGTTTATCTTACAAATGTAGTCTGTGTTTACAGTAGAACACACCGTGTTCTGGTAAGTAACCTGGTGTCTATGTAGCTAAGGTTTTTGTTGTGACCTTTCAAGCCATATACATCCTTAGTCATCGGTCTAGCCTATCTTCATTTTCTTCTGCCTTCAGCTGCATCTGCATGTAGGCATGTGTAATGACACCAAATCGGTCCCCAAGAGCCAGGGAGATAACATGCACGTGTGAAGTCAGCTGGATAGAAGGCAAATTGGAGGTTGAAAAGGATTAAGCTGAACTGGAGGGTTCCTACTTAGCCTAAGTTACTTGAAATTGCAGTGATGCGTGACCGCACTGAGAAACGGAGGCTGGAGGCAGCTCACGGGCTACAGATACACTTCTCGGGAGGTAACTGGGGTTACTATTCTCTTCCGTATTTACTACACTTGATCTTAGTCAAAAGGCCGAGAAGCGATCCGTATTTACTGAGATAGTCAGTTGCGGATGTTTGTATGCATGTATGGACGTATGAATGTTGAACACGTGTGTGCACCCCCTCTCCTTTTCCTGTTAAGGAAATGATAGTATGCCTACGCAACTTTATCTCTGTGGCTCGGCCACATCATTTGGCTGACAGTCCTCTGTCCTGTCTGCAGCAGCACTTATAACTTCTCTCCTGATTATCTTTTGGTCCTGTTCCAAGGAGGCCAGAGTTCTTCCCTGCTATAGTGTATCTGTATTTCCTTTTAATGAAAAAAGCCGCTCTCCACTTTGAACCTTATATGTCTCTCCACCCTCCATCCCCTCCCTCTCAACCTCATCGACTTCCCTTTCCTTTCTTTCCTCTGTCTCACTGGCATTGCACTCACCTACCAGTGATAATTAGCTCCCAATTCCCCTGGCACTTTTTCTATGCCATTGTAAGAATCATTAGGGACATTAAGGAGGACAAAAGCCAAGCTTGACCCTTGGGTCATCCTATTAGACTCAACTGTCTTCCCTAAGTTGAATACTATGTCATCCATCACTGTACTTTCTAAATGCTTTTGCCAACAACTTTGAGCTAGAAAGAGCCACTCAGTATTTACCATCTGCTACCAAGTCCGTCCTAATGATATAACAAAATTTAATGAAGACTCTCCTTCAATGAATACAATTAGTAGGCATGATTCTGTTGACAGAGTATGAACCTGCAGCTTTTCATTTCCCAGCAGGGCCTAACACCATGCGCTGAAAAGAGCAGAGTTTTTGGTTTTGCCGTTATGGGAGTACGATCTTGGTAAGGATCAAACTGCTGAGATTTGGTTCCCTCCTCTATAGAACGGGCCAGTGAGTTCTATCCCAGTTACGTCATGAAGTTATTGGGATGAAGTTACAAAGTGCATATGAAAATGTCTTAGTAAACGATACAGGCACAGACAGACTCTGTTCAACACTGGGGTTGACCGTTAGTTGAGAAAAGAGGCTAGAGGAAGAACACACAGACCCCATTCTGAGCCACGATTTATCCCAAACTGTTCGGCTTTCTTTCACCATTAGCAATCCTCACTCAGCATTCGACTTTGACCTGGCTTCGCAGGGACTCCAGATGTCTGCCCTGGAGAAGGTGACCTCCTTGCTTCATCCCGGGACACACTTGCATCTCCTCTCTGACTTGTTCCCTCTCTCTAGGGTACATTTATTTATTTATTTTGTATCTTTCTCAGTCGGCACCTCTCCTGCCAGGGGCTCAAATTTCTAACAGTCTCTCCCAAGTGCAGCTATTTTTGCAAGGCTACCTTGCTTCCTCTTGGTCCTCCTCACCACCCCTAATTCAATTCCCTCCTAGTTAGCTTCTTGCTGTCCCATCTCCCACCATCACTCTGGTGACTCTACCGCCTGGAAGCCACATGCTAATAACCAAATCCACCAGGGTTGAGTCAGTCCTGCCCCTTCTTGGATTCTTTATCACACTTACCACTATTGTTAATAAAGCACTGTCCCGTTTTTTCCTTCTTCTTGTATTTTTTTTAAACTTTTCCCCTAAAAGACTGATCTCATTCTTTAAATGACGTTTGTATTAATTCTTCCAGAGTTTTCTCTTTTAGAGCAGAGTTGGACTTTATTAATAGATCTTCATGTAGATTTAAGCACCAGGCTAACAGAAAGGCGCTTAGGAAAGGGGTCCTATGCACCCGTGTAAGAGTGTGGTCTTTTCAAGAGAGTTTGTACTTAGATGCCTTTGCCATACCATATATACAATTTTAGTGGCTTCTGAAGTTATATCTCAGGGGTTGCTGGGTGGGGGTAGGGGTGGTGGAGAGATGGCTCAGAAGTTTTTAGAGCACTTGTTGCGCTTGCAGAGCACCAGAGCTTGATTCCAGCACTTACAGGGTTGCTCACAATCGTCTGAGCCCTGGTTCCACAGGATCTGCCTCGCAAAAACACTCATACACATTAAATGAAATTAATTAATTAAAAAAAAATGAGAAGGGTTTCTAAGGGTCTGAAGTAAGTACATAAGGGTGGCTCCTCCGTTCCCTTGGCTAGGGTTACAGCTGATAAGGTAAAAGCAGGCTACACAGGGGTAACAGAAGGAAGTTGATGCATGTTTTTATTGTAAACAGTTTAATGCCTTGCTTGTGACTGTCCCAGAAAACTCTGGTTCACATTTGGGAAAAGAGTGAACACACATTTGAAGGTCTTAAGCATAGTCTGTTGGTATTTTAACATTTTTTATTGAACTTATATAAATATAAAAGGAATATAAAAGGAATGTCACGCAGCCAGCTGTGACAGCAGCTGTCACTAGTTGTGTGGGGATTCTTTCACTTAGCTCCTTTTGTTTTTGAGGCTAGCCCCTCATGTAGCCTAGGCTAGCCCAAACTTATTATGTGGCTAAATATGACCTTGGACTTCTCATCCCCCTGCCTCTACCTCCAAGCCCTCGGAATATAGGCAGGGATCAAACCAGGGGCCTTCTGTGTGCTTCCAGACCGGCACCTTACCAACTGAGCTATACCCCAAGCTGTCTGTTGAAAGCCTTGCCTCTGGTTGGTGAGAGACTTCAAGCATATTCTAGAGTAAGGGGTCTCTTTCCCTCCCCTCCATTCCTCAGCTTTTCCTTTTTTCTCTCCTACTTCAGTCTTAATTTTTTTTTTTCCCTAAAGACTGGTGGACAGTAGGAGTTTTACTATCCAAAGTTGCTTGGGATATTTACATATCTTAGTATGTATGCATGTATGTATGTATGTATTTTCTTGGGTCTTCTTTCATTTACTTATTCACTTTACACCCCGACTGCAACCCTCCCTCCCACCTTTTTTTTTTTGTTTTGTTTTTTTACTTCTTAGATGTAAATGTTCTTCAAGTTCCGTCCCCAAACCTCCGTGTCCTCATGGACTCTCACATCTACAAAGGGCCTCAGCGTTCTTCGTCAAACTTGTCTTCTCACAGCTAATTTATGCATCTGATTCTCTCTTCAAAATTTCCTAGAAATTGACAATTAGTCCCAAAGCTGAAAACTAATCTGGGGCACAGATGGTCGGGCTGGTGAGGAACTCAGTGGGAAGCAGAGCAGGAGAAACAGTCGTGTATCAGTCCGAGGGAACCGACCGTGGACCACAGGCGAAAGCTAGCTTCGCACGGGAGCAGGAAGAGAGAGCACATCCGGGTTAGCAGGCTCGGGAGACCAGGACTAGTGGGCAAACTGCAGTATGTATTTCTTTTCTTCTATGTTCCTGACCAGCAGGATCATTGATTTAAGACTCATTGTTTTTAAGGATACTTAACGGGATTATTAGATCTTGCTTGAAATCTGCATATCCCTCATTTCTTTTATCAATGAGATGATGGACCCGTTATCACGTGCTTCTGTCACATTTAGCCGTTTGTAGACTATTTCATCCTAAAATGACTTTAGACCTGAAAGCCAAATAATAACATCTTACATAACCATAGTACTGCTGTCAAAGTCAGGAAATCAACTTCAAATTCCTCTCTGGACTCAGCCTCCCCAGGGCTGGGACTGAACCTGTGTTACCACCACATCCAGCAATACTTATGACAAACCTAGAAGCCTATGTAAATGCCACCAACTGTCCTCTTTTTTTTTTTTTCCTGGTCCAGCTTCCTATGTTGCTTCTGGGACAGTTCCTTAATCTTCATTGATTTTTATCACAGGGTATTTGTGGGGAAAGCACTGAGACTTAATTTCATGAACTGTGTCTCAGTTTGGATTTGCCTGGTGCTTTTCTTTGTTTAAATTCAGGTCTTGCATTTTTAGTTAACATCACAGAAGTGCTCTGTGCGCATGCGTCCGCCTCAGGAAGTACTCAAGTGCTCTGTGTGCGTGCGTCCATCTCAGGAAGTACTCAAGTGCTCTGTGCGCGTGCGTCCATCTCAGGAAGTACTCAGCGTGGACCTGGCGCCTTACTGGGCAGAGTGTGGTCCATTCTGGATCACTTTTACTCCTTGGCTAAAGAGATGATTTCCTTGTTTTCCTACCAGGAAGTTACTAACCCACTGTTTGTGGTTAATAGTTGTTAAGGAGTACTCATGTGGAGATATTTTCCAGGATGCAGATATCCTATTTGTAAGCTGTATAGCTGTATCTCCACTATCAGTAACATTGTTGGTTCACGCCTGCCACCATAGTGATGGCCCCGTCAATCAGAAATTCAAGGTCATTCTAGGATACATAGTTAGTCTGGGATACAGGATACAGGAGACCCTGTCCCCCCACCTGCCACAAAAATAAGTCTTTGTAGAAAGGTAGAGAGAGAGAGCTGGGCAGTGGTGGCGCATGCCTTTAATCCCAGCACTTGGGAGGCAGAGGCAGGCGGATTTTTGAGTTCTAGGCCAACCTGGTCTACAGAGTGAGTTCCAGGACAGCCAGGGCTATACGAAGAAACCCTGTCTTAAAAAACAAACAAACAAACAAACAAACAAACACACAGAAAGGTAGAGAGACCCTGCCTCAAACAAACAAACAAACAAAAACAAAAGAAAATAAAAATCTCCTCAAGAAATAGCTTTAGTGTTTGCCAAGAAGTATTGTTGTTTTTTTCTTTTAAAATTTTCATTATGCCTCCTATTTCTTTATTTCAATAGAGACTCGTGAAATTTGCTTCCTAAACTACAATGTATTAATATCATTATTCAGCTGTTCAAGGTGTCCCAGTTGTGGCCATTGGCAGCTCCTTGTGTGATGTGCTTCCTATATCCTTGGGTTGGTTAGTTTGTTTTAAGTATTTGAGACCTTCCTACTGGGTCCGCTCCAGGTGTCTTGGACTGTTCCCACTGTGTCTTTAAACCCTCCTAGTTACCTATCGCAGCACCACAGAATTCTTTTGTGCAACACGAGTGAATCTTTTTATTTATTTAATTTAATTTTCAAGATGGAGCCTCTGTATATGGCCCAAGCAGGCCACCAACTCATGATCCTCCTGCCTCAACCACCCAAGTTCATGACTGGTGGGCGCCGTGACACCTGGCTCTGTGCGCCCTTCAGTAATTCAGACTTGTTAGTTTCTCCCATCAGATATTTCTGCTCTCCTAATACGGGATGTATTAACTCTATATACATTTCCATCCATGGTTTCATACGTTAACTACATGTTTATAAACAAATGAGTTTTGGTTGATGTTTTTTTCTGTATTTTACAATACTAAGGAAGTGATGTAATATTATACATACATGTAATTAGATGTTTACAGACTCACATCTACACACATAACTGAAAAGTGTATTCATTTTGAGTGCTACAACATGTGCTGTTGTGGGATTATTCAAACTTATTTATTCTTTCATGACTCAAGGCATTCTGACCACGCCCAGTTTTTACTGTTATAAACACAGTCTTGTAAACTTTCTGACGGAGCTGTTATGTTAGGGTTCCACTGGGATGTATATCCAGAATTGTAGTTACTTAGAAATAGTATGTCTGTCTTCATCTTCATCTGAAGTCGTCTTCAGAGAGGTTACGTCTGCCCTCATGCCAATGATACATGAATTTTTGCACGGATGAAATAAATGATACTTGCTGTTCTTTTATTTACATGCTTTGACTCCCAATGAGGCCAAGCACCCTGTAGTCCTTGGCACATCTCTCCCCAGTGCCCTGATCACTCACACCCTGGCCCGGCGCTCTCTTAGCGTGTAGTTTCTTTCTGACTTTACAGCTGCTTTTATAAATTCCAGCTGTTGGAGCATCGTTTGGGGTCTCTGATGGGAGCGTTGCCTCTCAGGGAGCAGTTTGGCTTCTAACATTCCTTGAAGTGTCTTTCCAGTCTTGTTTCAAGCTAGCTCTCTGAGTGGGTGCTGAGTGGCCACACCAGCGAAGGAGTGCTTGCCTTGCCACTCTTAAATCAATTGCTTTAAACCTAAACTTGTTCATGGGGATTTGGAAGCAACTGAATGTATTTAAAATGAAGTTTTAGACTTAGGCTTCAGAGATCCAATCAGAATTGAGAGAGAGAGAGAGAGAGAGAGAGAGAGAGAGAGAGAGAGAACCAAGAAAGGCATCTGAAGAGACTTTGATCCTTTCACAAGTGAGGTGTAACCTTCATCTGTTTCTTTGAAATAGAATCTGGGAGTCCAAGGCTAGGAGGAGATGCTTTGATATCTGTAATATCCAATTTAAAATTCACTGGTTTCTAGATATTAAGACCTGGAAGGAGCCACAGGGACCATCTGGCTCAACCCTCTCATTTTACAGGAAATAGAAGCTCAGAGAGATGAAATAAAACATTCACCATCGAGACTTAGTTTCAGTTTCTCAAGATTCCAAGTCTTAAAGGGATGGGCTTCACCGATCGCTCTCAAGAGGAAATGTGACTCTGCTGACCTGGTGCAGAAGCACATAATCTTCTAGAATTTCTTCTTTTCTCTGAGACATCCCTGCCTCCTACTGCCAACACTTTCACAATTTTATATAAATACTGGTTAAATGCTTTGAACACATAGCAACTAATACTACTTTGATCCTGGTGGGCGTTATAAATCAGTCTGCAAGGAAGATAGGGGACTTTTGTTTCTCTCTCTCTCTCTCTCTCTCTCTCTCTCTCTCTCTCTCTCTCTCCCTCCCTCCCTCCCTCCCTCTCTGGGAGAAAACACAGTACTATTTTTTTTCTTAGACTTTGGAACCTTTAGCGGAAAACAGACCCCTCCAAGTGGTTAGGTGAGAGCCCTTTGAGCAAGTCCAAAGGACCTAAGCATTCTTTCCTTACAGATTTTTTTTCATGTACAAGATCTACATTTAAGTGACTTAAAAGTTTATTTTGATAAAATCAGTTTTTCTTTCCAAATAAAGTGCCAAATAAGGGGTTATATTTCTAGTCAGAGTCCTTTCAGGCCCTACCTTGTCTGTGAATTTAGGATAAGATATATCAAACACGCTTTGAGAAAAAACAGAACAAGCAACTGAATCTAGCAAACTCCTTTGGGTCCTCTCCTAACAACCAGCTACTTCCACTGCCCAGAGTTGTCAAATCACCCAACTTTCCCGTGGGCTTCTTCATGTGGTAATTGTCTGATTTCTCCCAGCCCTTGCTTACTTTACAAAGCGGTCTTCTGCAGTCTACAGCTGAAGGCAGATGGTTAGCCGCTGGAGGACTATGCCGGCCCTGTTTACTCTGCCACTGATGATAATGATGGTGGAGATGGCGATAAAAATAAAAACAAAAGAATTATGCTTATTACATGCCGGGCAGTGCTCTAAGAATTTCACGCATAAGGATAACTCACTTAATCATCCCGTGTCTAGGAAGAAAATGACTATCATTACCTCCATTTAACACAAGGAGGAGGCAGACAGAGGTCAAACCATCCATCCAGACTCAAATTGTTTACCAGAGAGGCCAAGCAGACGCAGAAGAGACATAACAATGGGCCATTTGAGAGATTATTTACAAAACGTGGGTCTCAAGGAGACATTGGGGGACCTAGGGCCAAGTCAATCCTCACACACTAGCTCGAATGGATGAGACCGGAGCTGTCAGAATTCAAGAATTCCTTGTGAGGCCAATTGAGCCTTGCCTCTTGCATAGAGTCATCTTTGGCCAGGGATTCTGTTGGTGCATAGAAGTCTTTCAGGGAAAGAAGAGGGAGAGAAGACCCCTTACACTTGTCTGCCTTTCCTCTGCACATTAACAATTGTCATCATTATCTCATCATCATCATCATCATCATCATCATCATCATCATCATCACCATCACCATCATCATCATCATTATATGTGTGCATGTGTGTGTATACTCGCATGTGAGTACCAGTGCCCGAGTTGGGTCTCTCTGGAGTTCAAGTTCGAGATACACTGGGAACTGGGTCCTTTGGATGAACAGTATGTGCTCTTAACCACTGAGCATGCCCTCCAGCCCTTTCCTTTATACTCTGGACAGAACCCTTTAGTGGCTGAATGTGGTAGAACTTTTAAGTGTTCCAATGTGTGTCGATGACATGGATACAGTCTAGCACCAGGGCAGAGAGCAATGTCCTGGCACATACCAGATCCTGTGTAGTAGAGCTGGGATTTGAACTCAGGCCATCAGTCAGTCTCACTCCAAGTTTTCCTAAGCACCGTGCTATATACATTGGGCATGGAATGCAGAGGGACTAGTCCGACGCTGGAGCATGCTAGATAACTCCTGTAAGAGCTGTGACTTGCGTGTGCTGCCCATGTAGGTCCTGATGCAAGAGAACCAGAGCAGCAAGCTGGTTTTGTCATTCACTTATATGTATGTACCTCTCTTGCTCTAGAAAATGCTAGAAGGTGTTGGACTCATGCCTCTCCCTATCACTGACCAAGTTCTTTGTATTTTAGGTAGGACAATATTTTACTATTTCCCCCTAACTGTTCATCTTTTTCTCATTGCTGTATCATTTCGTGGATTATTCCAAAAAACGAGTTGGGTTATAGCTATTATGCAATCAAAAGTCACTAAAGATTGGATTACCTCCTCTTAGATTGATATCTGGGAGGAGTTTATGTAAATTTGTCCGAAGCCATAATTGAATTTTACAAGCCATAACCAATCTCTTCAAGAATCAACTGCCGCCAACTGGTACAAAACATTTTCACCGTTACTCCCACTTTCCACTTAGTTTCCCTTTGACACAATGGAAAAAACCCTGGGGCATTATGGGATTGTTTGAGGGTGGAACAGCGGCAGCAGGAGGTATTTTTGGTTTTGTTTGAAAGTAACTGAGGAATAGGAGTGAGTCCCACCCTGGGAAATCAGCCTAAAGGCAGGTTTCCTACCAGAGGCGTCATCAAAGATGTGGCCCAAGGGGAGCAGTGTAGACCAGGGAGGACAATTAAGAGGACAAGCAGCACAGAGTTAGCTGTGTGGCTTCACTTTCTCTTCTGGCCTTTTGCACTTGCAAAAATTGCCGCTGGGAATAAGAATTTTCCATCAAAGGGGACCATTTACTCTGAAGTTCTAAAAACTCTGCTTCTTCAAATTGTACATCCTTATAACACTTCCCAGAAGCTCCAGAGGGAGAAAAATCCCTTGAGATAGAAAAGGCACAAAGTTTTCTTTCAGTAGGAGACTCACAGAATGGGGAAAAAATGGCGACTGTTGAACTCGAAGGTCTTCCTGTCTGTTAGAATCACAAAGCCCAGCAGTGGTGGGTCCATGGTCACCTCTGAGCTGTGAGATACATTGAGTTGTTAAAGAGCACAGGGAAATGTGACCTTAGAGACGTGGACCACAAAACTCTTGTAAACATTACTAGAGAGCTTGAATAATATTGTTCAGCAAAACATTGTAATGAATGGCGCAGTCGCTGAGACTCGATTTGATTATCATAGCCAGCCCTGGCTCCATGGGGCTATTTGTTTAGAGGGGTTTCAGGCAAGGGGTGATATTTTTATATTACCATTTTGCTTTCTTCCTTTATAAAGAGGAAGCTGCCAGCCGCCTCTCATTCGGGCAAAGATAGAGTGACTTTGAAGCCTGTTTTTCTTGTCCTTTAGAAGAGTTCTTTCAGAGGTGTCCTTCCTTGTGTGTGAGCGAATCATTATCACAGTCTGGGAGAGATGTTGAGACTGGTCCTCCTGCAGCCTTTTTGGGTTCATTCCATTGCAAGTGACCATGTGAACAGAAGAAAAAGTCACTAGGAGGAGAAAACCTAGGACTTCAGTCTTTTGTGGAGAAGAAGGGGAAATCATGCCTTGAACAGCTATGAGCTGCGGCTGTCAGGAGAGAGCATCTTGATTCCCCACCCTAACTTTTGAGATTGTTTCCCAGGTTCAGGAAACATAGTTTGTTCCTCTCAAATGTATCCTTTCAACAGAATTTCCACACCTTTACTCTGTCAGAACTGCTCACCTCACTTGTCCTCCACAGCTGGATTCCTGGTGGGGGTGTAGTTATGAAAGAGAATGAAAAAGAAAAAGAAAAACAAAACAACAAAACAAAAAACAAAAAACCAACCCAACCAACCAACCAACCAACCAACCAACCAAAAAACTCTCTTTGCATTCCAAATGTATTAGCTAGTTTGGCCAGAATCTCTCCACTAACCTTAAGTACAGGGAGACAGGGAGTGGACAGCCCAACTCTGAGTGGACAACCCTAAACCCAGCTCAGCCCCTGTGGTTCCTATGGGAACTGGAAGCATCATTCAGCTTCTTTGCATCTGCTCAATGATTCAAGCAGAACAACGGGCCAAGTTCCTCCCAGAGGCTGGTGAGCTAACCCATACAAAATGATGGACAGATAGGAGGATTAAATTCTAGCCTATTAGTTCTATAACACAGGGTGACTATAGTCAATACTAACTCATTACATCATTTCTGTTGGGAAATGAACAGAAGAGAAGGTTTGGATGCTCCCAATATGAGAAACAATGAATGTTTCAGATGGTGGGCATGTTACTTTATGATTTGATCTGTTGCATACTGTGTACTGTGTCACACAATACCTCCAAATATGAACAGGTACAATGTTACTTAAGGGGGAGGGGAAGAACACTATCGCCTGACTTGATCTGTGTCCTGTGATGACATTCTGCTGGATTGGAGCTGTGTTCAGATACCTGAAGGGTCTGAGATATTCCAAGACACAGAACAAAGGGAGAAGAGCTTAGGTAGGCAGCACTCTGCCACCACAGATCTATTTATCTCTAAGGAATTATTAATGTTTGTTATTTACACCCCAAATTATAAAGATAGCTCCTTATTTGTGGAACATTTGGCTCCCACTCATAAAAATTCTCTATTTGTAACAATATTTATGAGACATATAAAGAAAGGACACATCATCCCATGTCAAATGATCTGAATGCCTAGGCCGATGAGTGAATAAGTTACTTTTAAGTATGTTTTAAACTAAAACTCTTCAGGACAGAGGTGAAAGGAGTCATTCTTGTTTCTTCAGTTTTTGAGACAGTGTTTCTCTCTGTAGTCCTGTTTTTCCCAGAACTTGTTCTGTAGACCAGGCTGGTCTTGAACTCACAGAGATCTACGTGCCTTTACAAACTCCCAAGAGCTGGGCTTAAAGGTGTGCGCCACCACTGGCTGGTAAAGAAGGAATTTTTAATAATGCTGCTGTCTATGCAGATTATTGTTTTATCTGATTTTAAAGCTGCGAAGCTTTCCTTGTAAAGTTTTCTGAAACCCTTGATGTTCCACAGTCTCGATATTTATAGAGATCAGGGTGGTGTTGCTAGTAGGTTTTTGAAAACAGACACCGTAAGAAACATTCCCACCCGAACTGAGGGAGAGGCTGAAGCAAGCGTGGTGAGAAGCCCCGAAGTTGGAGGACTTTGCTTTTTAAGGTTTGGGCTGAGTGCATTGTGGAGAGCCTTTTGGAGTGCTGCTTGGCAGGAATCTGACATTGGGCCATGGCAAAGAAATAAGTTCAGGCAGGGACCTGACACTGACCAAGGACCAGGAAGTAAGAATCTGATTTTAGGGTATTAAAAAAAAAGAAGTAGGCTTCAGGCAAGATTTTGGGCTTGGGCAAGGAAGTGGGCTCAGGTATTTTTGGTCATTCTGACAAGCCCTTGGAAACAAATGTCATGGAAATAATCCCAGGACTTTGCTTACTGCCTTGCTAGTTCCTTACTGTACTGCTCGGCCTTAATACTTGCATGTAATTAAAATGGTATAAAAAGAGGATTGGGAAAATTAAATTTGCCTTCAGTCTCAGAACTGACTGGGGTCATGCTACAATGTTGTCTAATTGTCCTTTTTCTTTTTTAATCCTCACTCCTGTGCTGGAGAACCTGTTGAGTGACTGAGCGTGCTTGGTCAGTGCATGAAGCAGTCGGAGCAGGATGCACAGAAAAGCTCTGAGCTTTCTTTTCAGTGCAAAAGAAACTTCATGAGGTCATTGGATTACAGAAAAAGCTGGAGTCATAGGTGCCAGGGACAAAGGCTCAATGGCGTTAACTCCATCCTGTTCTAGGGAGGAAACACTGCCATCCACACCAACAGAATGAGGAGCTGTTCCATCACTTGGGTGAAAATGAACTTGGGCTTCTTCTTTTGCTTTTTCAAACTGGCTGCTGTGGGGGAGGAGGAGCCATGATCCACTCTCTCTTTTGTACACCCGAGATCCCATGGGAAGTTGGAGAGAAACGAGGAGTCACAGGGAGGATGGTGAGATGAGCTGTCCGTTCCCTGCTGTTGATGGAGTCCTCTGTGTGCACGGCAAAATCGACTGGACTAGAACATACTGGCCCCATCCTCAAGGTGTTTGGAACCTTTAGCTCATCTTACAACTGTTTTGAAGAGTAGGAGCTCTCAGTGCTGAACTTAGTCTTAGGCTTGAGTTAAGCTCCAGGTTCTTACTGGACACCGGCCATAAGCTCGACTCCATTGTGTCTTCAATAATATTGTTAGAGGTTAGTCACCCTTGTGTCCTAGAGACTTGACCTAGAGACAAGCCAGGATTAGAAAAATAATGCATGAGCAAATTATGTGGGGTACTCTGGTTACCAGCCCCACGGCTGTCGATGGCTGATGATGTCATCCTTGGAGACCTGCCTTGCTTGGAAGCCAACCCTTTCAGTGTTCCTCTTTCCCTTGGCTTCCCAGTGTAGTCTTTCTTTGCTTTACTAATTGGTTCTGAAAACTCACTACATATTCATCCATTGTTTCATTTCTTCTTATTTAGCTTCTACAAACACTGGGGCATGTCATCCCTCAGTGACTGTGAATGTGGAGACAGCAAGAGTGCAGACAGCAGGGCCTTGGCTCAGGTGCTTGCTCCATATGAAGAAGAGACAGAGTCCACACATATAACCACATACTGGTCATTGTATACAATAAATTCAGTGAGCGGAAGCAAAATACACATGATAGGAGCCAATAAGCAAGGGCTTGCCTGAGGGAGGGATGTGTGAGCTTGACCTTGAAGGATGAGTAGGGATTAATTAGGTAAAGGAACAGGCAGAAGCATTTAAGTCAGGAGAATGGCTAGTGGGAGGGCCTGGGACAGCAGATCCTGAAAAGACTTGGTGGCTCTCAGTTTTGATTCTTACTTCTATAATGAATGGTTAGACTTCAATACTATTGGGACACATTTAATTTGCATCTGAAGCTATGGTCAAGAGACTGCAGGTAATGGGGTCAGAGAACAAAAGGTTATAGGTCAACAGGAAGAGATGCAGGATCCTATTTTTTTTTAATTGTATTTATTCTTTGAGAATTTTATCCAGCATATTGTGAGCATATTCTGAACCCTTTTCCTGACTCCAAGATGAAAGGATCTTAACCTTTGTAAAGGAGAGGGAGGAAGTAGAGAGAGGCAAGAGGTGAGGTAGGGTCTGGAGGTTGGCCGGGTCCAGGGGTGAGAAAACAAAGGGGTCACAGAGGCCAGGCTTTGGCTGGAGATCATGTTCTGTGGGGTCTCCAGGGAGACTGATGGTGTGGTGATGGACCTGATGGCTTTGCAGTGTCTTTGTCCACTTCTCAGTAGAGGTGTTCAGTAATCATATCTTGATTGGAAGCGTACAGCTAGCGTACCTAATGCTTTATTCTAAAGTTTATTCTTTTAGGTAGAATTACAAGTGGAATATGTTTGCCGACTTTATTCGCAGCTCACTCGCCATCAGTGTATACACTTTAGAAATACAAACGATCTTTGCAAGTTGATATTGTATTTTTGAAGCTTTACTAAACTTGTTCATTACTTCTAATTGGGCTGTGTGTGTGTGTTAGCTTTTTGGAGATAGTCTTTTCTGTGTATCTCAGGCTGGTCCCAAACTTATAATCCTCCAGCCTTAGCCTCTAAAGCATTGGGCTCACAGATATATACCACCATCCCTGGATTTTTTTTTTCACAGTTGCCTCTCAAGTTCAATCATTTTATACTTTTGTAACCTCAGAGCCACAAAAAATACTCATTGCTTAATAGATGCACAGTAAAGAGTGCATAAAAGCTGTGTTTGATAAAGTCAGTATCCAATAATGATGAGGAGCAGATAACTGGAGAGTGGGTGAAGTGGGCCACTGACATAGTATAAACACTCTCAGAGCCGCTTGACACACAGCTTATGTGTACACACAACATTCTTGTCCTCCTCTCCTTAAGCTAAAACTACTGAGTCAACTGGTGTCCTCCTCCTTATTTATTTTTTATTTATTTGTGATATATATATATATATATATATATATATATATATATATATATATATATATATAAAATATATCTTTTATAGTACACACACACACACACACACACACACACACACAATTTGTAGACAAGGCCCCTCTCTCTCTCTCTAATTCTGGCTGTTCTGGGACTTGACATATAAAACAGGCTGGCCTTGAACTCATAGAGATATCCCTATCTTTCTCAATATCAGTACTTACTGAGTACTGATATTAAAGGTGGATGTCATCATATTTGATTAATTAATTACTTATCTAGGATCTGTGTGATGGAGAGTCAGTCACCTGGCGCTCTTCCACCTCAGTCATCTACCAAACAAGTCTTCAAAGGCAACCACACAGGCCAATAGCATGTAAGTAAAAGCCTTAATGTCTTGTCTGTGTGTGTAGGGTTGCACAGTATGTTAACGTACTTACTCAGCTGTTAGAGAAGCGATACCCCTGGCCCTCCTCAAAAGGCATTGCTTCAACTTGCTAATTTTTGATCAGCATTCCCCCACTTTAGCAATATTATTAAGCACTGTGTAAAATCTACCCCTAATCTAGGGCACCTACTGCTTAGTCCTTACACTTATTAGTAAACACAAAATAGACCCGACCATATGGTTCTGCTTGCTTGCTGCTCTCTCAACTTTCCCTCCCATTCCCTTCCGGGCCTCTAGGATTCTCTTGCTGCCATTCGGGTGTCCCAGAGGTGAGCCTACTGAGCGCTTTGTCATGTGCTCCCTAGCTGCTACTCAGTTCGGTGATTTTTACTTCTGTGGTCACACACCTTGGGCAGCTAATCCCAAGATGTTTCACTGTGGATGCTGATTTTAGGTCTCCAGGGGGTATGGAAAACAAAATAACATTCTTTCTCTTTTTCAGTGGCTTGCTCTCCTTCCTTAGAAACTGTTTTGGTATCTTCCCAGGGCTATCAAGTGTCAGCATTTAGAGGCAAACATGATTTGTTTAATAAATAGGACTTCTCAGAGCTCCATGTGGCCTTTGCAGCCTATGAGTGCTGACCAAGTATTTAATTACTCAGTGGCCAGTAAACCCTGCTGAGTCTTACAAGCTGTCACAGGGTCAGAGGAAAACCAAGGTCACCAGGGTAAAGTGCTTAACTGTCATTTGGGTTTTGTCTAATCAATAACCAAAGCAAACAGTTTACACACATGCAATCAAAATATGACTGGCAGACATTTCTCAAGCTTTTATCATTGGACATAATGCTAGCTTCTGGGGACAGTTACCCAAAATATAACTCTTACCTTTAAAAGACCATAGTCTTTCTGGAGGTATGGAACCTATGAGCAGAGAGATAGTAATTCCAGAGACAGCATTAGAACTTGTAGAACTCTGTATTATCTGGGTGCAGTCAGGAGTTTATTTCTAAAACTGTGGGTCCAAAAGGAAATGTTTGGCTTCCTGAGAGCACACAAGAGGCCCATTGGGGTAAACTGTGGTATATGGGTGAGGGTGAAAACCTCAGAGGTAGGAGAGGAGTTTTGGTATTCTGGACAGTAAAAGGATGTTTCCTTGGAGCAGTTTGAGTATTACAGGGTAGGAGACTGACATGATAGGTGTTTGGGGGGTTGGGGGTAGGGCACTGTTCAGATGCCTTTGAATTCCACTCCATAACATTGGGTACTATTTTGTTTGTGTTTAGTTTCCAGCTTTAGTGGTTGCAGCCCAAGCCCCAACAAGCCAGGTTCAACCACCTGCCCTCAATAAGTCAATTACAGGACCAACATTAATAGTGAAAATCGGGAAGGAGATTTATTCAATGCAGCCATGTTGGAGAGAAGGAGAGATCCAGAGACTTCCCTTAAGTCTGGGTTCTGGGTTCAGATGGAGAGCAGGGTTTAAATAGAAATCAAGAGCTATGTATGACTAAACAGCTCCCCAGGTTTGTTTACCAGCCAATCATTGTGTTAGCCCCAACACAGGGTCATCTGGCAAGCTGTGACTCTCTCCCTCAGACAAGGTCCTCTCCTGATGCCCAGCGCTTCCACCATCTCCCCTCCCAGCAGGAGATTCCGGGGAGAAATACTTATTTCTTAGGGTCCATTCTTCCAACACTCAGGCAGCCAATGGGGGTGGAGTGGTCAGGGGCGGTGGGGGGGGGTTAGAATATACTCATTCCTGACAGATGGGTTGGTTACAGTTTGGTGTTTTGTATTTGAGACAGGGTCTCCTATAGCCCAGGCTGATTTAATTAATACTTGCTATATAGCCAAGGATGATATTTCTCTGTCTTGTTTCATGCACATGAGTTAAGTGTGTGCCCTGAATGAGAACAGCTCCTGTAGTTCATATATTTGAATCCCTAAGGTGGAACTGTTATGGGAAGGATTAAAGGGTGTGGCTTTATTGGAGGGAGTGTGCCATTGGGGGAGGACTTTAAAATTTCAAAAGCCCTTGCCAGCTTCAGTCTCTCTTTCTCTACCTCCAACTTGTAGATATGTGAGCCTCAGTTACTGTTCCGGCACCGTGCCTGCCTTCCTGTTGCCATGTTCCCTGCCATGATGGTCATGGACTCTGAAACTGTGAGCAAACCCCTGGTTAAACGCTTTCTTTTATAAGTTGCCTTAGTTATAGTATTTCTTCACATCAATAGAAAAGTAACTAAGACAGCCTATGTGGGCACATGGAAAGGTCAGAAAAGGGAGTCAAGTGTCTTTCTTATTGCTCCCTGCTTATTATCCTGATACAGGATCGCTCATTGAACCCAAAGCTCTCCGTTTTAGTTAAACTTCTAGTCAGCCAGTTCCCAGGGGCCACCTATTTCCTGCCCTGTCCCCTCTCAATGTGAGAGTTCTAGGTATATGTAGCCATGTCCATTTTTTTTACACATATACTGGAGATCTGAACTCAGGTCCTCATGCTTACGTTACCAAGCACTGTTACCCACTGAGCCATCTTCCAGATCCAAGGGATGACCTTGACTCCCTGATCCCCTGGCTCCAACATCCCAGTATTGAGGACTCTCTGATGAAGATGATGGAATTTACAAAGTATTCTTAGCCAGAATATACAAAGATTAACTGATTTAAAAACATTTACTTATTTAATATGCATGTGCATGTGGGTGTGTGTAGGTGTGCCTCACGTTTGCCATGGTGGGTGAGCCTGTGGAGATGTAAGAACCACTTTCTGATGTTGGAGCTCTTCTCCCATCTCGGGAACTCTTGGGATCCAACTCAGGTGCTCAGGTTGTGTGACAAGTGCTTTTACACCGAGACATGTTACTGGCCCTGCCAATGCTTTGAAGAAAAAAACTAGAGTATCTGTGGGACTAGATAGAGGCAAACATTGATATGTTTAACTACAGTTTTAGTTGAATATGTATTCCAAATATATGTATTTAACATTACATGTCTATGTATATATATTTATATATTCTATATATACAAAATATATACATCCAAACACACACACACACACACACACACACACACACACACACACACACACACACACACACACTGTGACTACAAAGCTCTTAAGGGATCAGGGACAGTATGCTATGAGCATCTCTGCACTTACACAGCAGAACCAGCCAGCTACAGGCCCTAGTGAGCTACTAGGAGCTAGCCCTCTTCCTGGAAGTACTGAAAGTCACTGGGGAGAAAAGAGAATAAACAACAGAATTATCAGAAAGAAGAGGAAGGGAGAAGAAGAGGAAGAAACCTAGGGAAGCAGGAAGGAGGACACTAAACATTCTTCCCTTAAGTGGGAGCGTGAGAACAAGACAGAAACCCATCTTGGATGTTCGGCTGAACTCTCTCTTTCAGCAGTAGGCACCGAACCCAGGGCTTTCCAGATGTCAGCATGCTACTCCCGAGCTATGACACAGGGCTTGGGTTTCTCTTTTGACCTTATGATCATGTTAATATATTTGCACGGGAGAAAATTAACTGTGAATTTTGTCTTTTTCTGGACTAGCAATGGGTGGTACAATCCAGATGTAGCAAGCCACTTTGCTTCCCCTTGGCAAAGTGCTCAAAGGAATTGTGTCAGTAAACTGTGACGGTGGGTAGACAGGTGTATTCATTGCATTCTGACTTATTGTATTTAAAAAATATTTAAAAAACATTTATTTATTCTCTCTCCTCTCTCTCTTTTTCCTTACTTCTCTCCTTCCAACCCACTCTGTGTGCGTGTGTGTGTGTGTGTGTGTGTGTGTGTGTGTGTGTTGGCTCATTTGCGCACTTGCACAGATGTGTTAAAAGTATGGTTTGTGCATAGAGGCCAGAAGACACCTTGCTGTATCAGGCTTCATCAGGCTCTACCCTCATCCCAAACTGGAAGTATTCACACAAGACAACAAAGACACTATGTGGTACATCACAAGGGCAGAGCCAGATGTGTTTGTCTCAGTTAAAGGTATTCATGGTAAAAATTCAAGGGAATAAAGAAAAACAGGAAGTGACTATTGGTATGACTAATTCTTGATGTTTGCTTATTCAAGAAAATTCAACAGCATTTTTCTTTTTCAGACTAGGAGGTGGGACGCGTGGAATAAAGGGTGTACTTGCCAAACCCATGAAAGAATGGGGTGCTAGCAGGGCATTCCAAGGGTTTGGAAATTGGTAGAACAAACAAAACTTAGAAATTAGTTGCCTACATAAGTGTGGTTTTTGCTGGAAGAGTTTTGTTTCTTATTTGCATTTGTATTAATTTTTGACGATGCAGTTGGATTTCCTGCAGAAATGCCTCTCTCGTTTATTAATTCCCATTAGAAACCATCCCTAAAGCCAGTGGGGGCTTAGGGTTCAACCGTCCCTTTATTATCTCTCAGAGTTCTGGGAATTGTCTTCACTCAGCCTAAAGATTCTCACTCAGGGCCTGTTACGTGGTTGTCCTCTGAGGGTGGCTAGGATTGGCGACCTCTTGAGAGCGTCTCACCTGAGGTGCTTGGTGGACTGTGTCAGGGACAGTCAGCTGGAACAGCATGCGACCCCTTCATACAGTCAGCTGACCTCACGGCAACACTGCTGGATTCTAAAGACAAGCATTGTGGGGACAGGAAGCAGAACATCTGTTTCTTAAAACTTGGGCCTGGAACCTGATACTTTTATTGGCCAAGCAGTATTGTGGGCTGAGGCATTTGCCCTCAAAAAGTCATCTGACCCCTGACCCTCAGAGCATGAATAGACTGGGAGATGGAGACACTAAGAGGTGATTTAGTTAAAATGCATGCTTGCAGTACCTGAAGAGGACAGAGGTGGTTCTGGGTCCCTGGAACTATGGTTACAGAGGTTTGTAAACAGCCAAGTGCTAGGGAGCTGGGACTCATGCCCAGGTTCTCTGGAGAGGCAATGGTGCTCTTGACTGCTGAGCTGTCCATTCCTCAAAGTAGTACACACTTCAGAAAGGGGCAGGTATTTAAAATAAAAGCCAATAAACACAAAAATGGCTGGTGCAATGACTTGGTGAAAGACAGAGTTTTGTTGTTATTATTTTTAAAATTTGTGACCTCTTCTCCTATAGGCTGTAAGTTGCACTCTTCCTGGACTCCCCATCTCATTGGCATAGGACACAAAGCCTCCTCTAACTCCTAGAGTGTTGAAGGAGCAGGTGCCATCTGTCAGCTCTGGGAGGGAGGGGCTGAATGCGTTCTATAACTCTGATGCCGCCCTGAGATGGTTTATATAAGCTCTGCCCAGGGAGCGGCACTATTAGGAGGTGTGGCCTTGTTGGAATAGGTGTGTCACTGTGGGTGTGGCTTTAAGACCCTCATCCTAGCAGCCTGGAAGTCAGTATTGCGAGCGGCCTTCAGATGAAGATGTAGAACTTTTAGCTTTTCCTGTACCATACCTGCCTGGATGCTGCCATGTTCCCACTTTGGTGATAATGGACTGAACCTCTCAACCTGTAAGCCAGCCCCAATTAAATGTTGTCCTCCTAAGAGTTGCCTTGATCATGGTGTCTGTTCACAGGAGTAAAGCCCTATCTAAGACACCCTCTAGTTTATCACATATTGAATAAGCAATAACAACCTGTTTCTTATCTAGGACTGGCTTTTTGGCTCATTCATTTGCAAAGTGTGTGTTTCCTCAAGCATGGTCTACATGTCACATGTTGTCTTATGTATAACTTCATTCATTGCATGTCGGTTTAGCTTTTTAAATCCTCATGGTGGGGTGGGGGGCGGGGACGAGGCACATTTTGGTGTCATAATGAGTCATAGGTCACTTTGAACCAACCACTCTGGAGTATCTCTGCGTCAGCCTGGTGGCTGATTTTCTAGTTTTCCTCTTTCCAATTGCTTTTTTATTTTTAGTGTGCAACTTCCATAAGGCTTTGTGAAAGCTCTTCTTGGCTTCACTCTCTACCTATTTTCTTGCCTGGAGAATATATTCAAGATCCCTGAACATCTGTCTTCTTTTCACTGTGGGAGAAGCTCAGGGTCCATGGGACTCAGCTTTGATCCCATACACGTGGCTAAGATCAGAGGTAGAGGGTTCTCGGCCTTACTTCCTCCCCACCAAGTCTGCTCTGAGTACCTCCGGACCACCCCGTCCCTCCCTGTCCCTCCAGGTGTCCTGACTGACACTGCTCTCAGGGTGTGAATCAAGTAGTCTCTCAAAGCAATTTGATGGGTAAAGTCACACATGCGAGACAAACATGTGACTTTGGAGAAAATGGTTTAATGTGCAACGTGTGATCACTCCCAACAAGAGATCTATTCACATTTACTTAACAGTAACAGGAATTAACCAAAAGAAGAAAAGAAGCTGAAGAGACTAGACTAGATTTCCAGAGGGTGTTTATCTCCTCAAGGGAGGGAAGGAGGCGTCTGCATATAAACAAAGCCTTTGTAGGCTGAGACTGGTGTGATTCACGCCCAGCCTTCTCTGTACCTCAGTTCTTTATGTTTCCCCTTCACTAAAGCAGCCTCCCTTCAGCTGCGCTTACCCTTTGGTGCTGCCTGTGACCAAAATGAAGAAAATCACACTCCTTCACAGACACCAGCTCAGTCTCGCTCAATTTAAGTAGGTCTGTTCCCTCAAATACTGGGATACATACTTGGGAGCATACAGTAAATGGCTGAAAAAACTGATAAAACTCTGGGTGCCCATAAATATCTGTTGACCTGTCTTCACTATCACCCCTACCTCTCTTAATTCTATTTACTTCTATCAGGGGGTCTGAACTCCAGGAACAAGTCCCCGGCGGCCAGAGTGCTCCTCTCCCCACACGGGCTCCCTGGCAAGTTACAAGTCTACAGGGGCTGGTGAGATGGCTCAGCGGGTAAGAGCACCCGACTGCTCTTCCAAAGGTGATAAGTTCAAATCCCAGCATCCACATGGTGGCTCACAACCATCCGTAACGAGATCTGGCGCCCTCTTCTGGATTATCTGAAGACAGATACAGTGTACTTACGTAAGTTACAAGTCTACAGTCTTTCAGTGCAGTAATTAAAAGGGACTTTTTTTCCCCTGTCAAGGCAACATAAAATTTTGACTGGGATATAGCCTACATGGTAGAGGGCTTTCCTAGTATGTACGCATCCCACTAGGTCCAGTGCCAGGCACTGTGTAAATTAGGCTTGTGGCACACACCTTGCATCCCAGCACTCAGAGTGTAGGTGAGAATTAGAAATCCAAGTTCATTCTTGGCTCCATACAGTACACTCAAGGTCAGCAAGACCTTGTCTGGGTGGGGGAGAGAGAGGGGAAGAGGAGGAGGGGAGAGAGGCGAGGAGAGAGAGAGAGAGAGAGAGAGAGAGAGAGAGAGAGAGAGAGAACAGAAGGGAGAGAGAGGAGAGAGGAGAAAGAGGGGAGCGCGCGCGCGCGCGCGCGCACACACACACACACACACACACACACACACACACAGAGAGAGAGAGAGAGAGAGAGAGAGAGAGAGAGGATGTATTTGGCAGAAGGAAAAAATTAGATATTTTCACCTTAGAATTATAAAAACTCCCCACTCATTCTGCGCACATCCACACCACCACCACCCACCACCGCTCTTCCTCCCCCGGCCTTGGGACTGGGATTTGTCATCAATCAGTTCAATTCGAAGGTTTATGTGCAAGCCCCTGCCAGCCCGAATCACTTGCTACTCTTGGCATATACCGTCTGTAAGCTCATTCCTAACACTTCGCCCGTCTCTGTCTCGTATCTGTTTAAACGTTTTAGCTCAGTACACATCATCTGAAAAGGACTCTGGTGCAATCACCTGCAGCCATGCCTTTCTGCTGAGGCCTGTAATTCCCTTTGATTAAGATGGAGAGGCTGATTTGGCTGGTATTACATGCAAATAAACCGTGTCGTAGGGGCAGGTGTAGTCTTTCAGTGTGCCAGCATCTGCGACTTGGGTTCAGTAGTCAGCTTTCTCCACCCGTCTGGCTTGACTACAGCATTTCTACAGATTAAGAACCGTCTATTAGGCTCAGATGAAAACTATCGTCGCTGAAAGTTCTCATCTGGAATCGTTCAGTCATGCCTATGAACCCCAGCCATCGCTGCT
Organism: Mus minutoides; assembly: GCA_902729485.2. Lineage (NCBI taxonomy): Eukaryota > Metazoa > Chordata > Mammalia > Rodentia > Muridae > Mus > Mus minutoides. Next base: position 905,175 of record LR749845.1, read on the forward strand.
CTCGTTTAAAGAGGTAGGTGAAGAGAAATGGGCTTTCCTCTTGGGCAGCCATTCAAAGGCAGCCATTCACCGTCTTTCAGAAGAAGACAGGTTGAGGAAGGGACTGAGAAAAGAGACTGGACTATCACTGTACTAGTCATGTACTGAAGAAGCTCTGGGTTTGATTGATAGAGCCTGCCTCAGAGTATGAGGTGGAGGAACGAAGAAGATTCCTAGAATTAGAGATCTTTATAAACGCATTCGCATGTAGGTGTGATCACACATGTACAAACATACGTTTGTACACATACACACAAACAAACACACATGTCCATACCCATACACCTCACACGCAATACACATGAATTTTGTCGTTCTGGTGTCATTAAACACGTATTCGAGCGCTACTCCCCATTTTTCTTGTTTCTACAGTCTGGGGAGAGGAGGTCACCTAGGAGATTGAAAAGGTACATCCTTGGTATGTCTGTGAGACTTGTTTCCAGAAAAGATGAACTGATGGGGACAAATCCCTTCTGAATGTGGGCGGCACCATCTCATGGGTTGAGATCCCACGTGGAATAATGCGAAAAGGCAGCGCTGCAGCGAGTCAGCATTCGCTCTTTCTTCCTTTACTTCTGGCTGAGGTGGTTTAAATATGCTTGGCCCAGGGAGTGATACTATTAGGAGACGTGGCCTCATTGGAGTAGGTGTGGCCTTGCGGGGTGGGGAGGGTGTAGGTATGGCCTTGTTGGAGGAAGTATGTCACTGTGTGGGTGGGCTCTGAGGGCGCCTGGTGCTCAGGATCTTCTCAGTGCAGATGAGAGTCTTTCCTGCCTGTCTGCCCTAAGGGAGTTTTCTGCTGCTGTGTTCGGATCAAGCTGTAGAGCTCTTCCAGTACCATGTCTGCCTGGATGCTGCCATGCTTCCTGACATGATGATAATGGACTGGAACCTCTGAAACTGCAAGCCAGCCCCAATTAGATGTTTGCCCTTATAAGAGTTGTCTTGGTCATGGTGTCTCTTCACAGCAATGGAAACCCTAGCTAAGTTACTGGCCCATGCTTGATATGGACAGAACTCTCTGAAACGGAATCAATAGGAATTTCTCTTCCCTTAAGTTGTCTGTGTCAGGGCTGGAGAGATGGCTCAGCGGTTAAGAGTACTGACTGCTCTTTCCAGAGGATCTGAGTTCAATTCCCAGCAACCACATGGTGGCTCACAACTATCTGTGATTGGATCTGATGCCCTCTTCTGGTGTGTCTGAAGACAGTGACGGTGTACTCACATACATAAAATACATAAATAAATAAATAAATAAATAAATAAATAAATCTTTTTAAGAAAACTTGTCTGTGTCAGGTAATCTGATCACAACAACGAAACATAACTAATACTTATATGAAGTACAAGGAGATCCCACTGCCAGGACGATACACAGAAGCCTATTCCTTTCTGTATGCTCTCCACCAGGCTCTGTCCCAACAGTTACAGTGGCTTTTGTCTGACATGAGTGTTCTCTCGTGTTCCTTTCTCGAGCAGTTTGCTCTGTTCATATTTCACTTATTCCTGTCCTGGAGTTCCGACTGCTTCCCCTGCATCATCGCTAGTCAGGGCAGCCCTTCCTTCGGCTATTTCCCTGTGTCATCCCCAGACAGGGCGGCCCTTCCTTCTGCTAATGAGTCCAGCTTCAGCTTTTTACATTTTGACCAACCAAAGCTTTCTGATTAATCTTATTTTTCTTTCACATAGTATAATTCCTTCTGAAAACTTATGAAAAACTAGTCCATGTTTATCACAGAGATTTGTAAAACAGTATGATACAAGGAGGGAAAATGAACAAATCACTAAAAATCCCATCATTCAGGACAACTACTGTTAGTATTTTGGTGTATTGCCTTTCTTCTTCTTCTCCTCCTCCTCCTCCTCCTTCTCCTCCTCCTTCTTCTCCTTCTCCTCCTCCTCCTCCTCCTTCTTCCATTTTTGTATGTTTGTGTAGGTTATGGAGAACATAAGGTTTGTGCTACAGATTATATACTATTTAAAGTTATGAAGGTTTAAGAAGTTATGAGTGTGTGTGTGCATGTATATATCTGTGTTTGTGTGTTTTGTTGGACACTCAACCTAGGAACTTGTACATTGTAAGAGAGACCTTTATGACTAAGTTAAATCCTCAGTCTCTAAATTTAACTTTTTATTATAATATTATTAAGCTTTATTTTAAAATATTTATTTAATGTGTATAAGCATTTTACCTGCATTTATGTATGTGTACTGTGCATGTGCCTGTGAAGTTCAGAAGAAGGTGTCAGATGCCTTGTAATTAGTGTGATGGATGGATGTAAATTACCCCATGGGTGCTGGGAACCAAACCAACCCAGAACCATGGAATCATCTTTCCAGTCCCTAAAACATTATTTTTTTTTAAAAAAAGATTTATTCTATTCACTATATGTAAGTACACTGTAGCTGTCTTCAGACACTCCAGAAGAGGGTGCCAGATCTCGTTACGGATGGTTGTGAGCCACCATGTGGACGCTGGGATTTGAACTTATCACCTTCGGAAGAGCAGTCGGGTGCTCTTACCCTCTGAGCCATCTCACCAGCCCAACATTATTTTTAACATTTGCATGCTTTTAAGTTTGATAGAAGGACTCTAGGTTGGTATTTAGTATTTATTATGCAGCATTATAGCTTATTATAAGTTGACTATATCTTCACATTGAATGTTTTTTGTCTCTTTTATGATCAGTTGGTGCTGGATATAATTATGAGTTGGTTGTGCTCATACTATGTGAATTGTTAATTATTTTGAATATCAACTGTGGTTATAGCATCATAGAACTTAAATTGCCCCACTTATTGGACATTTAAATAATATTTAGCTTATGTAAATCTATAAAAATCCAACCTCCCAAAAGACAAGAAAAAGAGAAAAAAAGAAAGAAAAGAAAAAACAAATTTATGCAATAATTTTTTTTCTTCAGAAAAGGCAGTTAATTCCTTTGGTTACGTTCCTAGAAATGCAAGAATAAGTAAATTGTTATAACCATGAAGGCTGTGGTGTGGCTGCCTTTTGGAAGATTGGATTTACACAGTATATGTCTGCAAGCAAGACATAGATTTACACTTTCTGCAAGCTTGAGTTCTGTCATCAAAATATGATTTGAAATCTGACAAATAAAGTCTTGTTTTAATTTGAGTTTTTTGGGTTATCCTTTCCATGTGAGCATGCGACAGTTTTTTTTAGAGTGTGCCTTGCCACCTCTCTCTGCTCACTTCTCTGCTCTGCATTTCGTTAGTGTTTCTGGCCTCTGCCTTTACTCTGGATATCGGCAGCCGTTCGCTCCCTGATTGCCAGTGTTAATTTGGTTTCTTTCCTGGACAAGGCAGGTGCCACTCTGACAAGCTTCCTGAAGCAGTCTTTTGTCTTTGTGGCTGAGTTCTGTGGGGAACATTTATATTCCTCTCTGTGGGTGTGCAGCTAAGCCGGGGTTCTCGGAAGGCAAAGCCTTCTGATTTTTAATAGAAACAAAACAATTCTTGAGCGTTGGCTTTATCAGTGTGAACAAATCATCCCCACACTTGGAGATTTGCAACAATTGACCTCTCTCTGAGAGGAAGAGAGGACAGAGCCAGGGAGGGGCGTGGGGATGGAAACGAAACCTGGGTTTGAGGTTTCTCATGTAGTCGTGGTCAGATGGTAGTCTATAATCATCCAAAGGTCTGTTTGCCCATGTATCCAAGATGGCTCCTTGCTTGAGATTCCCAGGGCCAGTTGAGGACTGCTGTTATCTCTGTCTTTCTGCTTGATTGCATGGTTAACTGAGCTTCAAAGTACAACCACCTCAGGACATTTGAACTTACCAGCTGCTAGCTTCTTCAAGGGCAATGGTGCCAAGGAGAGGAAGGTGGAAATTGTTAGACCCTGATGATGAAGGCATCACTTCAGCCACATTCTGTTGGCCAAAAGAGCCACCCTCTGTCAAAAGTGAAAGTTCAGATGAAAGAGGAGGGGATGACATCTGAGCTGCATCATTGAAACAAAATATCTGAGAAAGCAACCTAAGAGGTGAAGGGTTTAATTTTAGTTCAAGGTTACAGTTCCTCATGGTGGGGGAAGGTATGGTAGCCGTAGTTTAAAGTACCTGGTCACATTGTAGCTACAATCATGAAGCAGAGTAGACAATGCCTGCCGGCAGGTGGAGTCTCCTTTTTATCCAGTCCCATAGGCATCTGTGGAATAGTAGCACCCACATTTAGGATGAGTTTTCCCACCTCAATTAACCTGATACATCTTAGAGAAGCCCAGAGCTTGTTTCCATGGTGATTCTAAATCCCATCAGGTTGACAATTGATTCACCATAACGGAATATAAACCCCATGGGCAGAGGGACATCTTTGGAGTCAGCGTTGATGCCCGGCATTGATTTTTGTTGCGTCCGGTAATCAACGTTCGATACATTCCTTTTCAACGAACAGCCTAGAAACTGCAGACAAATTGTTTCCCGAAAAAGTCGTTTGACCTTTCATTTCCTCTGCTGGTGGGAAGGACCTAGAGAGTGAGCCATGAACAACAAGACTTCAGCTTAGCTGCATTCTGGTCTCAGAAGAGCAAATGACCCTGAAGAAATTTGCTTATGGGTGTAAATATCTCTTGCTGATTCCTGTGTATTTCATGCCAGGAGTCTATTATCCCTCTATCTCACCAATACTTTCCTCTTTGTCCATATTGCCTGTCTCTGAATAGGAGGTAGCTGTGGTAATGCACGCTCTCTCCCCACTGCTGTTGTTCAATGTTGGACAGTTACTTTGATGCCCATTGCAGAGTCCTCTGTGGTCCTTACGGTGTTGGTCACAGTGACTGTTCATCTTCTTGCCAAAGATGTAGCGTTCAAGGTTTATTTCTACCTATGGGATGGTCTGGAGTCAGGAGCAGCCATGGTGTCTCTGACTGACAGCTAGGGGTGTTTTCGGTGACGTCTTCTCTGGGCTACAGTGTAAATAGGACCCATTTATTTCCCATGCAGTCACGACTGACGGCATCCAGACTGAAAATATATGTTGCTTTAAGATTCCTTTAATTCATTTAAAAATTTATTGCTCACTTACTATATTTAAGATTATGTCACATTCTCCCCAGAAGCTTATATGAGACAAGATAAGACATACCAAGATACGAAACCAGGCAGCCTAGAATGAAGGCATTATGAAAGATATGAATGTGGGAAGCAGCCAGCCAGGGCTCAGAATAGGAGAAAGGACTAAGACTCAGGTGTTATTTGTTGACTTCTGAATAGGTTTTGACACAGATAAATCTGTCCAATTTCAGATCCGAAGAACTGTCTCAGCACAGACGCCAGCACAACTGGGAAAGAAACAGTTTTGCTTCTCTGGCAGCTTTTGCCAAGCATGCTCAGGCATCATGGGGAGACTTACCATGACAGGAGAGGAAAGAGGGTTAACACCCTCAGTGCCTCAAAACAGAAACCAGACAACAGGCAGAGGAGCAGGCGCGCACTCCCTCTTAACTGGAGCCAACACTCACAATAGCAGTAGGGACAGAGGGTTCCCGCTGTAAGCTTGCAGGTCCCCTGAAGGGTGGGAGGCCCAGCTGAGAAACAATCCCAGCACACACTGGGAAACAAATGTCCAAATATTCATCTCTTGGCCTTGAGCGGTGCGCAAGGTGTTGGTTGTGGAGGCAGCAGGGCTCAGGAGGGAAGCTGTTAATGCGTCCTGGGGTACTTCCCAAGGAAAGGCCCTTGCTTCCCGCCCCCACCCTGGGCAGCTTCTCACTGGGTTTAGGGGATTTGGAAGGGATTGGAGATGGGTGTAGATAGGACTGCTGTCTCAGTTTCCAGGAAATAAAACAGCCCTTTTCCTGAATTTTTATGGGTGTCTGGTCAGCATCTCGGGGGCAGGAAGTCTATGCAGCCAGTTTTGTGTAAATGCTAGAAACTCCAGTTTCTCGGTCACTACGGCCCGAGCTTTGAGTGGAAAACTGATCAGGCTCACTGTTGACTCCGGTGCCCGGAGAGGTCAAAACTTAGCTCAACTCGTGACTCCCTGGGCAGCTGCTTGTCCTTTCTTCTCTGCAAATTATGTGTGTGTGTGTGTCACTTCCAATAGCTAGAAAATAACAAATTTGCAGGGCTTTAAGGAAGGCTGTAGAGCTAATGATTGGCTGGGCAGGAGACAGGCTTTGAAATCATCACCTGATCCAAAATGGTCCAGTGTGATCCCCAGGAGGAAACTGAAAAGCAGCAATCAAAGAAACGAATGACAAAAGACCGTGCCATCTACTCCCTTACAGAGCAGGCATCTGATGGGTCTGGTGGAGCCTGGGGTCAGCGCTATGCTGTTTCTCAGGCCTCCTGTGAGCCATGGTGCCCCAATGGTAAGGCAGGGATCTGTAGAGCCCTGTCCTCTCTTCTCCCTTTCTGACATGTCTTGGTTGTGTAATTTGTGGTTAACAAGCAAGGAAAGAACGTATTTTTACACATCAGAACAAAAGCTAGACGTGGGTTCAGTTCCCAGTGTCCACATGTCCCTTAACTCCAGTTCCAGAGGCTCCAGTGCCCTCTTGGGGTCTCCATGGGTACCAGGCACACATGTGGTATGAAGACATATAGCTAGGCAATATATTCATAAAAATAAGTAGTGATTAATAATCACGAAAACCTTAGCACATGCTAGCTAGTCATGAGGTAATGCTATTATGGTATAGTATGCACAGACATGCTTGAGAACATGTGAACAACACTGGCATCAGTCTGTACTGTCTTCCTTCCTTCCTCTCCACTTACTGGATTCTTAGTTCCTGTCCAAGTGAGGATCTGTTAAGTAGATCAGCTTAAGCCCGAGGGAGATAACAGTAGTATTTGAAGCATCTCAGACAAGCACAGATGACTGCTTCTCTTGTGCCTCAGTTGACAAACAATCAAGGCTATATTCCTAGGTGTGTGAATCGAGTCTGGGTTTTGTTGACTGTGTCCTCTATGAAGCGTGGCGCTCCTCGGCCGCAGTCTTTTCTCTTGCTTCGATAAGGTGGTCAGCAGTGGGACAGTAAGGCTGCCTGCCTCAGTGGATTCGGAACCCCAGATGCAGACCTGCCACGGCGATGGCCTATCCCACTCAGGTCTCACCTCACAGCAACTCGGTTTTTCCTTCTAGAATTTTCCTCCCACCATTTGCCCTCCAAAGGTCCTATAATCTCCTCTGAACAGTGCCTCCAGCTAGGGACTAAATGTTCAACTTCTGAGCCTGGAGCACGTGTGTGTGTGTGTGTGTGTGTGTGTGTGTGTGTGTGTGTGTGTGTGTGATTTCACATCCAAACACTGCACCTTCTGTTCAGACAAAATTCTGCCCTGTACTGAGAACCATCCTTTTTTTTTTCTCCTCTGAGGTCACTGACAAAAGCATTTTGGCTGTGTAGTATGAATATGAATTAAACTGTCAATTTCTCACGTTTTTCTTTTAGCTTGTATCCATAAACCTCCAGAGTTAGAAGGCAGACACCCAATCAAATGCTCATTAATACGCCTTCTTGGATGCCCTGAGAGAGCAAGTGCATCCTGCCTGGAGGGAAAGCCACTGTGGACCATGTTTATTCTTCTTTCAGGCATTATTCCTGTCTAAACTTTGCATGAGCTGAAACTAAATAGATAAAAACATCCCCTGCTCTGCGCCGCCCTGATCCCCGCCAGTACTGTTACTTACATAACTATCTGGGCCTTGGTATTTGAGTTCACAAAAGCCAATGTATAAATGTCCATCGCCTTTTCAGTTTCCAAAAAGCCTTTGCTACCCTAGAATTTTTGCATTTGAAAGTCTATTAAATGTTTCCTTTTGCCTGTAAAATAAAAATGAGGCTGGCTGTTTGCTTGAGGGTGATTTTGGAGTTCTCTCTGAGTAGCTTTGGTCTGTTTGGATTTCTGACTCTCAGACAAGAAGAGCAAACAACTGTGAGCTCCCATGAAAATCGTCCCGAGCTAATGGAGATGTGATCAGACTCTGCTCGTTTGCTAGTTTAAGTGGACACATCTTTTCTTTCTCTTCCCCTCTTTCTCCTTCTTGTTGGTCATCGTCCTGCTAACTTGTTGAGTCACTGAGGGAAGCCCCAGTTTTGGTAAAGCAGATTCTACTGCGACCTCCTGCTGCCCAGGGCTTTGCTGCAGCTTTTACTCTGAGATAAAAGCGGTTAGGGGCAATTGTGATTGATAGGAAATCTTTCTTAAAGCCATATGGTGCTTTGAATCCCTGGGTTATCTTAGATATTCTCACCTGGGCGTTTCACAGCCTCAAATATTTCAAAGAAATGAAAGGGCTTTTGCTCTTTGAGGTATCTCATCTCCAATTAAACACATCTCAATCCCCAATTCTTCAATCAGAAAAGATTTTCGCAATTTGCACAGCTAGAGCCGTGTAATTTGGGCAAATCATTTAACCTCTGTGAGTCTGTCTCCTTATCTTTAACTAGAGAGAAATTGCATTGTGACCTTTAACCCTTCATCAAGTTCTGAGCTCGTAGGATTCTATAATTTCTTTTCTGTCCACGTATAGCCCTTCCAAGAAGTGAGGTTGAAGATCTTTAAGCACATAAGTCAAGTGAGATCCAGTTTGTACATTGGGTAATATTCCAGTTCCTCTGCACTTAACTGCTAAAAGAATTTGGCCTGGGTTCTTTTAGACCTAGGAAGTCAGAGTACTATTACCTGACTCCTAAGATTGTCATGGGACTCAAGATTATTTGACAGGGTGACTGAAATAGTGCCTGACGTACAGTAGAAGATCAGTAAACCCATCATTTTCCTTTGGGATTTTGTAGTATACCTTGATCTCTCTCAGGCTGCCGACTCATTCCTCATCAAATACTCACCGGTCTGGCAACCTTGCTTTGTTAGGAAAGGGTCAAGTGGGACTCGGTGAAAGGATGCTCTAAGGGCCAGGCTTTGGCTTCAAGACACAGCTTCCTCTGATGAAGAACTATCAGCAGCTAAAGCGACTTGAGTTTTCAAAGGAAGGGAGAAAAAAAACCACAAAAAACTACCAGCCAGATTGACTCCTGTCAAAGGCTCTCATCAACAAACATTGACAAGACAGGAGGCTTGATAAGTTGTGGTCCCTTTCCAAGAAATGTGTGCCAGTGGTGGCTTTGTGCCTGGCTTTGATATCAGAAAGATTCTTTCCCTTTTCTTTTTACAGTGATTGATTTATTTATTTATTACTTTTAATTCTATGTTTGCTCATGTGTGGGCTGTGTGCACATGCTAGGCTGTCAGGCTGGAGGTGTCCTATAGTCCTAGGGCTGGGGCCACTTCATGTAGATGCTGGGGATGGAATTCAGGTCTGTAAAAGCAGGATGAGGCTATGGAGGTGGAGTTGGGGGGTCCCTCTCATCCAAACCGTCATACCTGGGTATCTTTAAAATAAAGTGACCTGCCATCTCTTTTGCTCTGACTTCCACCATCAGATCATGGCTACTGGGTGTACTTTTTTCTTTCTCAATTTCTGTTTGCCCTTCTTTACCTCAGCACACCCACCAAGAGTAAGAAGTGTATTCTCAAGATGGCCTTCATCGCCACCATGGCGATAACACAGATTTTTGTCTCCAGTGTTATGTGCGCAGTTGAACACAGCTCTTCCCAGAAGACTTATGGATATCTGGAATTTTGCACTAGAGAAACTCACTTGGATACCTTGAACATCCTGAAAGGGACAGAAAAGAAGGAGGAAGGACAGTGGGACAGCTATATTTCTTATTTAAAGTCAGGGGAGTCACTTTAATGAAGCTGATCTTCCTTTTCCTCCCAATAAGGCTGTAATAAAGTGGAATACTAAGCTTACATTGCTGTCTACTACATTGTATTCTGCAATATAGTCAATAAAATTCAGAAACGGGTTTTCATATAATGTTTATAAAGATGGATTAGAAGGGAATTTTAGATCAAATTGTAGTATAAGACTCTTTCCCTCCATCTTCCATTGGTGTTTTTCCCTGAATTTAAGAGAGATTAATTTATTTTATTTTTTTCTAATAATTTTATGGCACTTAGGTTAAGTTTCAAAAAATTATAAAAGATTTTGTTAGTATATTTTCTTTAGGCCATTTATGTTCATATTTGTCTTAATAATGGCAACTTAAACTTTCTCTAATAATGTTACAAGTTGTATGTAATGCTACAAAAATTAATTTAAGGAAGACTGGTTAAATATAGGTGAGATTACACATATCTTGATGTTCTATTTCTCTAGAATGTCCAATGAGGTGATTAGTAACAATTGACAAAGTGTGACCCTGAGCCTGGTGTGTCAATAGATACCTATAGTCCTTGGCAGGTAGATACAGCAGGATTGTTGCAAGTTCGACGCCAACAAAGGCTACATAGTGAGTTCTAGGCCAGCTTGAGCTATATAGGGAGAACTTATGATAAGAAAAAGTAAGCAATGAAACCAACAACCCTGACTCCCCTCTCCCAACACCCACCTGTGCTATCTTAGTTGGGGTTTCCATTGCCGTGAAGTAATACAGTGACCATGGCAGCTCTTATAAAGGCAAACAATTAGTTAGGGCTGGCTTACAGTTCAGAGGTTCAGTCCATTATCATCATGGTGGAAGCATGGCAGTTCCAGGTGCTGGGAAAGGAGCTGGGAGTTCTACATCCTAATCTGCAGGCAGCAGGAGACTGTGTCCTATCCTGGGCATAGCTTGAGCATTTTAAGACCTCAAAGCCTGTCCCCACAGTGACACACTGCCTCCAGCAAGGTCACGCCTTCTCCCGAAAGGCCACACAGCTCCGAATAATGCCACCCACTCTTGGGCAAAGCGTCCATACACATGAATCTGTTGGGGGACATTCCTGTTCAAACTAGCACACATACCCAAAAGCAAAGATTACCAGCGAGGCCAAACATATGTAAGGAATATCAGAGCACTGGGAAGGTGGAGGCAGATGAATGCACAGAAGGTGACTTCACAAAGTGCAGAACAGTGAATCCATTCCAGTGTGAGCAGAGCATGCTGCAGAACCCGCAAGGCTCCAGAATTGGAAGCACTCGGGGGTGAGTGGGGGGAGAGCTGAGAACAGGAAACAGATCAGCTGAATCTCTACCAGCTCCAACATCTGATGCCTCTTGGCTGAAAGCCTTCCTTCTGTCTCCCTTCTTTTCCTTATTAATGTTTTCAGAGATTCACTCGGCATTCCATACAGGGCTGTGCCTCTCCGCTCGAATCCAATTGGGGAACCCTTGGCTTTTGGAATTCCTTCCCTGGAGTAAACACCTGACTGTCACTTGTGTTGAGTTCATACAAGGAAGGAGACTAAGCCAACTTTTTTTTTTGAGCCTCTAATTTCACCAGATATAGAAAGCCCAGCTAATTTAAATAGGGCAAACTGTGTTTACTGGATTGCAATCAAACCTGTGAGAGGCACAGAACTCTCAGAGACAGGGAAGATTTACTTGGTCATGAAGGATGAAGAATCAGGGAACATGAAGCATTCAAGGAACAAAGGCCCAGAAGTCCCAAAGTATATCCTTGGGAACACCGAACTACCAGCTTGTGGCTGTTGAGCCACCTTAGATAGAAAGCACATGCAAGATTTCTGCTGGCTGCAGACTCATACTACACTGGATCCAAAGGCAGCAAGGGGTCCGGGCTTTAGCTTCTCATTCAATGCATTGTTTGAACAGGTGTTCAGATGAAAAGTTTGAGGGAAATGTCAGGAATTCCGTGTTCATGACACGAGGACAGTTACCGTTCTCATTTAGTGAGGCGGCTTAAAGGGATCTTCTGGGATGAAGGTGACTTGACAGCCACAGATAACCTCTGTGAGTGTCACCCGCTGGATATCCAGGTCATCACTGGAGGGCAACTCCATGGATGTGATTAGAGCCATCGTAAAAGTCTTAAGGAGATATCTAGTGGCACACAGGGCTTAGTGGGGGGCTCAGAGAGAGGAACACATTTGGGAGGTAAGATAGCTCCTCACTTCAAGACTTCTGTGCAGGGGTAGCAGAAAACCTGTAATAGGAAGGCAGTGACTGAGGGTGCTCTGACATCAATCAGGGAGGCTCCAGCAAGCAAGACCTGTTTGGAGAATTGAAGTTGCTACCCCCTCATTTGAAAACTGCCACATCGGAATGAATAGAGCCATGTGCTCTTTTCACTAGAAGCTAGTCTGTGCATGTGCCTGTTTGTATTCGTCAACTTAGCAACCTCTGAAGCAATTAATTAACTCAAAAATAATTACTGAATGGTAATGTGTGTTTTACGTGTTTACAAACCACACCTGCCTCCGTGGGTCTCATGGGCCCTGCAGTGATGAGCCAGCCTGCTCCTAGATTGTCTTGCTAAAAAAGACTCTGGATCCTAGATAACACAACAGCGAAATCACCATATTGTGTGTGGCAGATTTTATGATCTAAAAACTTATTATTTGACTGTTAAGTTCTGTATTTTATTGGCTATTTATGGTGATTTATATTCCATTTATTTACTTAACCATTTGGAATTTTAAGGGTTGTTTTATAAGCATCGTAACTTACTGGCTTGAGTTAAGTATTGATTTTTTTGAAAGTTCCTAGTATAGCCCCAGTTCTCAAACTTGACGAGTACAAGGTTTATTTTGAAAGCACTGCAGTGAGGCTGTTTGGTCCTCAGTGTCCTTGAGGGGACAGATTTCCCCTCCACGCTGCACCACAATTTATTATTGTTTAAATCAATGCATGACTCTTTGCATACCAGCCTCCCCTTTGGGTCATACAGACTTAACCTCAGAACAAAATGACTTTGTTCAATGAAAAAAAGGGCCCCTCCAGTCCTCTGGAATCTCCTTTCTACATATCCCAGAAGAAAAAAAAAGTTTATTTGACTGCATGATAACCTCCAGCATGATTCCTCATGGAAATAAGCCAGACAAACAGCCCATCTCCTCTGCCATCAAAGGGGACGTAATGTCAGCTGCAGTATTAACTCCTGTGTGGCAGGGGGACAGACCGCCAGTGGACAGTCCTCTAGGAGAGAGGACCCATGTGCTTAATAAAATGGTAATAACATAAAGGCCTCATATGTGTTTGCATTTTAAAATACACAGTCTCCACTTTATCCCTTAAAAGATTCTTTTACTAGTGCCTAATCTTTTATGAGATAATGTTAAAAAATATTTTTCTATAATTATGGAAACTACTTCAGGCTTTGGCCACTTAAAAGCAGGGGAGCCTTTTTGAGAATCTCTGTCATGTCTGTGGCTTACCTACCTATCTAGATGTCATCTACCCCTGGTTACGGCTTTTAGTGTCATCCTGGGAATGGAAGGCATACTTCTTAAGGGGTCAAGGCGTGGATTTGAGTCTACCTGGTGTAAAATTTTGTGATCTCATTTGGTCGAGGGAAGCTATGACACTTAAGGGATGTAGTTTGTAGATCTGTGGATCTGTTGTCTATGGTTTGAGACTTAAGAATATCTGATGCTTAGAAGCCACAAGAAAGGAACAGAACCATGCAAAACTGCAATGAAGTCTCAACGTCCTCGCTACCTCCCTTAGCACTGCCAGTAACTCAAGGTCTTCCGTGGCCCTGGTGCTCTATTTACTGTTCCCGTCAATATGGCCTGAGGTCTTTGACCAATGGTGTCTCAATGTGCAGTTTGTCTAGAACACTCTGTTCCCCATTGAGTCTATTGAGACGTTATCTCCCTTTCCCAGGATGTGATTACAACGGCAGCCACTCTGCTCTTTTCCAGACATAACCTTAAGCCTACCATGGCCAGAGCTGATTGGCTTTGAGTTATTATTGACCAAGTTTGGGCCAATCAGAGTCCTTCCTTTGGAACTTTGCAGCTTGGAACCTGAAGAAGAGAACCAGCTGTTCCCTGGAAGTTCCAGTGGCTATGCCGTGGGAGGACCTGACCAGCAGCCAGGGATGCTGCTCTGTAGGAGAACCCTCATCAGAGTCTGAACTATGGCCGGTTATTTCAAGGGTTCCTGCCATTCAGTTTGGTCCCTACCTTTTTTTTTTTGTCCTGGACTAACTAATCAATCTCTCCTTCAATTATGCTGGTGTAAATTGCATTTCTGTTCCTAGCAGCCCCAGTAACAGAACTGATGAGGCCTGTCTAATGCCCCCTGCCCCCAAGGTCCTCCTTTCAGCATATGAATGATAACTCCTTTCCTCCTCATCTTTTTTTTGTGACCCCCCTAAACATCGACAGTCTAATTTGATTAAATGGCTAGTTACTCATTCTTTTGAGGGCACGTAGGCAAGCTGTTGCCAGACTCTGGCAATTCCTCCCTGTGTTGTGTTTGTGTTTGTTGTTTGTTGTTTGTTTTTAATCATCAGTAGCTCTAGAGTAGAAACATTTTAGGTATGGTGGGAGATTATTAAGGGATGGGCAAAATGCCCCAAATCACATAGATTAACGGGTTTCTACCATGCATTGAGCGTTCTCTCAGAGGAGTGACTCTGGGTGAGGTTTTGCTAAACTGTATATACTTCTGTACTTTCTTATTTGTTTATTTGTTTTGATTCTGGGCATGAGGTGTTGCTCCTGTTAGCCTTATCCTCAAATCCAAAACTCTACTGGCTCGGATACCCCAGAGGTTGATATTACACTATCATACCTAATTTCCAATACCATTTCTTGGTGATTTTTGGGTTAAATGTTAAGAAATTTTATCTATGGGGGGAGTGTATGAGGGACTTTGGGGATAGCATTTGAAATGTAAACGAAGAAACTATCTAATAAAAATTGTTTAAAGATAATAATCTTAAAAATTTTTTAAAAAGAAAATTTATCTGATGATCTCAATCATGCTTATTTAGTTGAGGGATATTTTCTCTATCTGGATTTTGTAAGTGTTCAGATTTCTGGGAGCCAAAACATTAATACTTCAAATGAAATAAAAAACTAGAAAGAGAGAATCAAGAAAAGAGGAATTGTAAAACATTTTTATAAATCTTTTTTTAAAAAGATTTATTTATTTTATGAATATGAGTACATTGTAGCTGTACAGATGGTTCTGAGCCTTCATGTGGTTGTTGGGAATTGAATTATGGGACCTCTGCTCGCTCCTGTCCGTCCCACTTGCTGCTCACTCTGGCCCAAAGATTTATTTATTATTATAAATAAGTACACTGTAGCTGTCTTCCGACACACCAGAAGAGGGTGTCAGATCTCATTAACGGGTGGTTGTGAGCCACCATGTGGTTGCTGGGATTTGAACTCAAGACCTTTGAAAGAGCCGTCAGTGAGTGCTCTTACTCGCTGAGCCATCTCACCAGCCTGTAAAACATTTTTAAAAGAGAGTAAAATAGAGAAGAAATGCAACAAAGGAGAAAGGAATAGATAAAAGAGTTCTTGCTTTGCTACCAGGGAACCAGCAGTTGCTTCTGCCATCACCTGTGCGGTGTGCTGTGCTGCCTGTGAAAGGCCCTCTAGCCACCCCTGATCTCTCTCTCTCTCTCTGCCCCGTGTCTCTCTCCTCATTCTCTCCAGTTTTTCTCTCTGCTCTCTCTGCCCTTCTCTCACGGCTCTCCCTCTCTCTCACGGCTCTCCCTCTCTCTCCCATTCCCTCTGTCTGTCTGTCTGTCTGTCTGTCTCTATTCTTCCCTCACATCCCTACCCCAAGACGCCTTCACTCTCCCCTGCTCCAATAAACCTCTTACAGTAGATAACGTTGCATGGGGTAATTTTCAGGGGTACACCTCGACACCCTACCCCTCGATCACAGTTTATCCAATCAGTACCAAGTGAGGAAATGAAGCAGGGATGGGGTTGAAGGGAGAGATCAGTGAACCAGAAGGAACTGACAGGGAGGAAGAGCTTGCACCTTCTTAATCTCCGAGCAATGGGCATCTTATTCTTCCAGAAGGCAGAGAAGCCCAAAGTATAAGGTTTTATAATTTCCTGCCCATCTGGAAAGAGGTTTTAGCTAGGCCGCCAGTAACCTCTCCTAACTGCTTGCAGCCTGGGTTAGTTCTAACTGGGCTTTGAGCATGGTGATCTGAGCCTCTCAGACTAGAGGTAGTTTCTCATGTGGACCCTTTTGCTTAGACAGCTGCTCCTGGGAGCAGTCTGATAGCCCTCTGGGCTCTCTTGGTTGGAATGATTTGAGAGAGATCTGAACAGCACCTTAGGAATCATTCTTGAGAACTCCAGCATCTGGCCTTCTCCGGGAAGCACAGCTCCTAATTTAAACACTGGAGTGGGCAATCTGAATCATTTATCTCTTGAAGGCGGTGTAACTGTCTTAAAACTTCATTTTCTTCCCTTGTTTTCTGTGCCATCAAGTATTGATTAGATGAGCGATTTTCTTGCATTTTTCACTGACTAGCTTGTAAAGCACAAAGAGACAGCTGATTCATCTAGAAAACAGCACGGAGCTCCTTACCCACTGTGGATTCAGCACAAAGCAGTTTAATCCTGTCATTCCCCCAGACACAGTCAACCTTTCAGTTCTTCCCTGAAGAGAGAGCAGGGAACAATGTGACTGTGTTCAGCCGGTTCAGAGTCAGGAGAAGAAAGGACGCTACGAGTCCCGGAATACACAAAGTCTTTGCCAGCCGATATGTTTGATAGTTGATAAATGTGTTTGTAAAAGAAATCCACACTTGGGCAGACACTCATTATCAACAGCTGCAAAGCTTAGAGAGGATATCCTGCAGGGTGATCATTCACAAACACGGAAACAAATAAATACCACGGACGTTTCGGATGGACTTCATCGCGGGGAAAACTCACTTTTTAGAGAAAGGGTGTCACCATGAGTTTTGGTATGTTAAGACTGACCTTGGCTGTGTCATTTACAGCCTTGACTGGGTGATGAGGCTTCCCCCTTCACATGCCTCTTTTTTCGAGTCTGAACTAAAGGGGAGCTGAGGTGGTGGGGCGGAATTGTTTGTTTTGTGTTGTGATGGAGCACCGTGCGGGTCCCAACTGCTTAGACAGCTGCATCATAAATAACCCACGTGGAACAGATGCAGCCTGGGGGTGGGGGTGGGGTCACGGGGAGCCTCCGGATGAGCTTGTAAATAGAGTCTTTTCATCATCGCAGATTCGCCATAAATACCGAAAGATAACTAAAGTTGCTAATACATACTTTCATTAAGAACTTGAGGTGGAAATTTAGATTCAGTGCTAATATAACAACCTGTCTTCATGTATTCCTTCAAAATTCTTTTATAGTTACGCCTTTTATTATCATTATTTACTTCCAGAATTAGCATTCCATCCCGTGATGTCAGTCTTCTAAGGTAGAAACTGAAGGAAGAAACATCTCTATTTCTTGCATCCTGAATCAGGCCCACTAATTCTATTTTCCCTGAGCCCAGCTCTGCCTTTTTAATCCCCATAATTAATGTCTGCAATTCAGATTCCTCAAGATCCTTTTCAATGAGATTCCACTCTATTCTCCATGACCCCTGGACTCCCTCATCTGACACACCTTCTATAGAGGTCAACATTGACTTAGTGTAACTGTTTCAAGGCTCTCCATCTCTCATGAAGGACAAAAATTTTACATTCCTCTGTTTAGCATACAAAGTCCAGTGATCAGCTGATTTTTGGATATGTGTGTGCCAGTGTGTATGTGTGTGATGTATACATGTGCATACATGTATGTGAAGGTACACTTGTCCAAGGGTCAACGGTAGGTGCTGTCTTAGTTAGGGTTACTCTGTGGTGAGACACCATGACCAAAGCCACTTGGGTAGGAAAGGGTTTATTTGGCTTACGTTCCCACATCAGCTTCATCATCAACAATGGAAGTTGGGACAGGAACTCAAGCAGGGTAGGAGCCTGAGGCAGAAGCTAATGTAAAGCCCACAGAGGAGTGCTCCCCAATGGCTTGCTTAGCTTGGTTTCTTATAGCACCTAGGACCACCAGCCCAGGGATGGCTCCACCCCCAATCGGCTTCGCTCTCCCAGATCAATCACCAATTAAGAAAATGCCCTACAGGCTTGCTTACACCCAGACTTTATGGAGACATTTTTTTTTTCAATTGAGGTTCCCTCTTCTCAATTTGATTCTAGCTTGTGTCAAATTGACATAAGACTAGCAAGTACAGGTGTCTTCCTTTGTTACTGTCTGTCTGGATATTTCAGATTAGGTCTCTTAGGGAACCTAGAGCTTGCCATGTCAGTAATGCTGGCTGGCCAGCACGCCCTTGTGGGTACACGTGCCTCTGCCTCCTTCCTTTCCATTCTCCAGCACTGGGATTACACCCTAAATGCCACCATATCTTGCTGGAGATCTGATTTAGTTCTTTATTCTTGTACAGGGAAAATCTCCCCATCGCTGTGGTAAGCTTTTCCTCCCAAAGAGTTATTTTTATTTTATGAGTATGGGTGCTTTGCATACATGTGTGCATGTATGACTCAGATCTCCCGGAACTGGAATTACCGATGGTTATAAGCTACCAGATTGGTGATGGGAACTGAACTGGGAGCTTCCACAAGAACAGTAAGTGCTGTTAACTGCTGAGCCGTTGCTCTAATCCTGGAGCAGCCTCAATGATCATAATTTCCCCAAAGGCACACTCACACAGACCTATATTGGGTTATGGTCCTTGCTGCTGTGACCAGTTACCTGATAAGCAAGCTAAGGTTGAACAGTTTCATTTTGGCTCACTGAGCATACAGTCCATCCTAGAGGGGGACTCATTCAGGTAGAGGTGTGAGACAGTTGGGTGTATAACACTCAAGTTAGGAAGCAGAGAGCAATAAATACTAATGCTCAGCTAGCTCGCTTTTAGTTTTGATTCAGTTCAGGACACTGGCCTATGGGATGATACAGCCTGCTTTTAGGGTAGGGCTCCCTTCATTAATTAAGCCTTTCTAGAAACATCCTTATAAACACACACAGAGAGGTGTGTTTCCATGGTGATTCCTAACTGGTCAGGTTGACAGCCTCTGCTCAGCCTTGGATGGTCTGTTGCTCTCATTACCTCTTCTTTGGCCCGTCAAAAGATTTCTACTGATCCTTTACAACTTGGCTTTTAAATCTCTTCTATTCCTCCCTGAAGCACTTCCATTAATGTCTGTTGTTTTTTTTTTTTTTTTTTTTTTTTTTCTGACGGTCAGTACTATACAGCCTACTTGGGGATCCACTTTTACTTTGATAGCAGCCTTCCTCATTTTGAGACCCTGTGCTTCATGTAGGCTGATTCAACCCTGGGCACAAGAGGGTAAACTATGTGACTGAGGTAAAACAAGTTAGTTAGTGTTGTCCATTTTCAGGGCTACAGTCACTCATGAACATGTGATACAAAGGAGGTCAGTGAATGAAAATGAAATCCATTTTGAGCACTGCTATTTTAACTGCAGAGGACATCGAGTTTCTCTTTGTTTGGCTGGGGGTTGAGAAACTGTGAGCTGAATTAGCTAGGACTCTCCCTCTGGAGTTGAAGGTTGGGGCTTATCCACAGGAAGAGTTGGTAGAGGAAGAGCTTAAGGGCGGGATGACCACACAAAGTTTCTGTGCATGGTAAGATCCAACATGGACATAGCAGTTTTGAGAACCATAAAATACCAATTTCTTAAATTAGGTGGGATTGAGTCACTTGCAATACAAAGTATTTCAACTTTTGTCTCAACTATTTCCTCACTGAAAAAAAAAATCTGGTATTTAGATAAGCTGGCTTCCCTGTCTAAGGGAAGTGTATTGTTTATTTATAAAAGAAAGCATTTAGTAGGGCTTATGGTTTCAGAGGATCAGAGTCCATGATGGTGGAGCCAAGGCATGGTGACAGGAACAGCTGAGAGCTCACATCCTGACCCACAATCAGGAGGCAGAGAGAGCTCACTAGGAATGGCATGAATCTTTTGAAACCTCAAAGTCTACACCTACCTGCCCATCCCCTCCTGTCCAGTGATATATCTCCTCCAAGAAAGTTATACCTCCTAATCCTTCCCAAATTATTCTACCATCTGGGTCCAACTATTCGAGCATATGGGTCTGGATGGGGGTGGTTATTTTCTACTGCAATGATAAAATACCATGATCAAAAGCAACCTAGGGAGGAAAAGGTTTATTTAGCTTACATATCCTGAATTGCAATCTGCTGAAGCAAATCAAAGTGGGAACTAAGGCAGGAGCTGATATAGAAGCCATGGAAGAATGCTGCTTATTGGCTTGCTCTTAACGGTTTGCTCAATCTACTTTCTTATATTACTCAGGACCACCTACCTAGGAGTGGCAACACCCACAGTGGGCTGGACCTTCCTAGATCAATCACTTATTAAGAAAATGTCCTGTAGGCTTACCTTATGGAGATATTTTCTCAGTGGAGGTCCCCTCCTCTCAAATTATTCTATCCTGTGTCAAGTTAACACAAAATCTAGTCAACATACCATCATGGGAGGTATGGGAACTAATTACCACTGAGGAATTTCCTCAGTGCCAGTTGTTGAATGAGTCTGTATACCTAGAGGAAGGAAGATAGAGAAGCCAACCGTGGGAGGAAGGCAAGGAAGGGGAGAGGTAGGAAAGGATTGAGGTTTTTGTTAGTTTGTTTGGTTAGTTTGACAAGGTCTGTCTGTGTAGTACTGGCTGTCCTGGAACTTGCTATGTAGACTATGCTGGCCTTGAACTTATATCAATGAAGCTGCCTCTGCCTCCTGAGTGCTGAGATTAAAGGTATGTACCATCATGCCCGATTATTTATTTATTTTAAATATAGGTATCTGTCTGTATTTAGATAAAAATGAAATACAGGAATGGGATGGGAAGAGAAGGAATATAAGAATTTCTGCATAAGCATCTCACAGTAGTGAGGCCTAGATTGATGTCGACCTTTGGTATATGTTTGAAAGAAATACAGAGGTGAGAGGCAGACAAACTCGACCTTCTTTAGTCATGGTTTCCATAGAAGTTCATCACAGATATAAGCATTTTTATAAGTTTTACAGGAAGAATTCTTGAATTTAGAATTTGAGAGTAACACCATGGTAATGTAGTTCCCCCCACAACCCTCTGCCTATTGAAAATAGTTTTTTTTTTCTCATGTAATATATCCTGATTACAGTTTCCTCTCCCTCTACTCTTCTCAGTCCCCCATCCCCAAATCTGAGTCCACCCCCTTTCTATTTCTCACTAGAAAACAAACGGGCTTGTAAGAGAAAATAATAATAGAATATAATAAGATAAAACAAAAATAAACACATCAGAATTGGACAAAACAAGCTGAAGAAAAAGAACCCAAGAAGAGGCACAAGAAGACAGATATAGATGCACAGACCCATTTGTCTTTGCACACTCAGGGCTCAGTGTAGTGTCTTAAGGTGGCAGCCTGGCTGGGAGGAGCTGATCTCAAAGGTTCATTTGAGAACATCTTAGTAATCATGATGGTGCTCAAATGGGTCCTGGTGACTGCTGTGGATGGGCCTGTTGCTGTTTGTACTTTGATGCCAATTCTGCTTTCCAGGGAGGGGTTGTGGACCAGGAGTGAGTCACATACCCAGGTGAATTCTTGTGAACCAATCACTTAATGAATAAAGGAGCCAATCACTGGGAGAGTAGATGGGAGACTTCCAGGTTGGACAGAGGAAGAGAAGGAGGAAGAGAGAGTTAGAGCCTTTTGGATGGGGATAGCATGAGGACAAGATGTAGCTATTAGTGTCTCCTGGAAAATTTAAATTTTTATATGGCATACAAGATTAGGATTCTAGTTATTGTGCCCAGAGATTGAATTACCATTGTTTCTAAACTAAGTTTGTGTGGTGGTTTTCTTCTCGCAGCAACTTGACTGGGTTCCAGAGAGAAAGGTACAGCGGCAAAGCGTGGGTTTGCCAGATGTGCACCACAAAGGCCGTGGGATACTGAAGCATCGGGCTGGCATGGTAACGACCTGCCAGTGGAAATTTAGCGAACTGGGTGTAGAGATTTTGGAGTTCTGAGTCAGAGCCTCCACGAGGTTAAAAGCAGGTCGGCCATTGCCCGCCAGTGCATGACTGGCCAGGCCACCGGGGCAGAGAGTTGCAGGTACAAGTGTGGGAACTTGCCAGGTCGTCTTTTTACTATTTTCCCACAACAGGTGACTCTTACAAAATCAGGTTTGTTCCAGATCTCCTCAGAAGCTCTGTCCAATAAAGTCTTAATACCTTTTAGACTAAGCTCACTGCTTATTTATTTAAGGACTGTGAGTTCGGATGTGTCTTCAGCAGATCATGTGGTGGGTGCTGGAATATCCCATGCAGAAGAAGTAGGTCATTTCAAAATTCCCTTGAGTTAAAGCACAGATCACAGCTAGGAGATAATTTAGTCAGTAAAGTGCTGGCTGTGCAGGCATGAGGGCCTGAAGTTGATCCCCAGAGCTCAGGTTTAAAGAGAAGGAAAAAAAAAAGCTGAACTAAGTTTGTGTGGTATAGAGTCAGGACAGGCAGATTCCTGGGGCTTGATGGCCAGCTAGCCTAGCTTACTTGGAGAATCCAGGTCCCTTGTCTCAAGCAAAACATAACAAATACAAAAAAAATTCTAGGCGGAGAGCTCCTGAAGAAAAAATATTTGAGGCTAATCCCCAACCTCCACACGCACATAAACACACTCACACATACCCCTCTCTCAAGTCTGTTATATTCCACTGCTAAAATATCTATTTAATTTTCTTTATCCTGTAAAAGAGAGCTACTATAGTCAATAATAAATACATGACAGTGGCTAGTCAAGTGCACACATGGAATCTAGAAATATCTAAGTACACTATAGCTGTCTTCAGATGCACCAGAAGAGGGCATCAGATCTCATTATGGATGGTTGTGAGCCACCATGTGGTTGCTGGGATTTGAACTTCAGAAGAGCAGTCAGTGCTCTTAACCACTGAGCCATCTCTCCAGCCCTATAGAAAGATTTTTAATTCTCCATGATGGTTTGTGTGAGAATGGCCCTCATGGCTCCTATGTTTGATGGAACTGTTTGGAAAGGAGAAGGAGAAGGAGATGTTGGAGATGCGTCACTGGGGGGAGATTTTGAGGTTTCATAAGGACATGCTATTCTCAGTTCTCTGTCTCTGTCTCTGTCTCTGTCTCTGTCTCTGTCTCTGTCTCTCTCTCTGCCTTGTGTCTGTGGACCAGATGTAAGCTCTTAGCTACTGTTCCAGCACCATGTCTGTCTGTCTGTCTGTTGCCATACTTCTTTCATTACGGTCATGGACTAACCCTCTGGAACCATGAATCCCAAAATTAAAAACTTCCTTTTATAAGTTGCCTTGACAACTTATTGTAACAATATATAAGACCCCTATTACTTTAAGTGCATAGTCCAAGGGCCATAGTTTATCACCATCCAAGTCTTCAGAGAGATGGAAACTAGAAGATTGTTTTTTTTTTTTCCTCCTGCTTCTCAGGCTTTAGTTTCAAACCCTTGGGGAATATTATATTGTGAATCTCAAATAAGTCTTTTTTTCTTTTGACTCTTTATAGTCTGCTTCTATGACAGTTCCATGGCACTCTGTTTCTTTATTCTTTTCCCTATCATCTTTCCAAGTTTATGTTTATTATCAGGGAAGTGCTGTCAGCCTCTGCTTTGCTGGAGGTAGGACCTAAAGGAAGGTGGAGTCTTCCAGAAGGAGAGAAAGTGTTATGTTTTTAAAAAGTAGTCACAGGGTAGAAAGTTAGTTAATTAGTTTCCTTCTTAAGCATTTAAAAATTACCCTACAAAGAAGTGGGCCTGAGTGCATCAAATAAGAATGAGGTATAGGGCTGGAGACATGGCTTAGCAGTTAAGAGCAGTGACTGTTCTTTCAGAGGTCCTGAGTTCAATTCCCAGCAACTACATGGTGGCTCACAACCATCTGTAATAGGATTCGATGCCCTCTTCTGGTGTGTCTGAAGAGAGCAACAGTGTACTCATATACATAAAATAAAATTTTTAAAGGAATAAGGTATAATAGCACATGTGCCTTATCATAAATTACATGTTAGTCTTCTGCTTGAACCTCCTGTGTTATTTATTATATTTAGAATTTCTTTCTTCTAGTCTGCCTGGGGTTACCTTACAGAACATTTAACCCTCATAGGCATAAGACTTTAAGAGCAAGTGGGACGGCTACATCAAGAACCAACTAGAACCTAAGGGGTGAGGTACTCCTGTGAGGGATATTTTTAATCAGATTACTTGAGGCACAAAGACCCACCTTAAGTCTCAGCTACTTCTGCATAAAAGGAGGAGACTTTGTTTTTACCTGATCACCCTCATGTTTATTGGCAAGTCCAACTATCCTATTGCTTCAGCCAGTGTTAAATCCAACTTCTTCAGGATTCCAATGTAGACTGATGGAAGATCTGCAGGTTTCTAGGAATCCTCTGGGACCCCAGGACCAGACTGGGACTGCAGAGACAGCCAGGATGGTGGACTGAACATTCATCAGATTATTGCTTGCCATTTCTGCCACGAAACAGTCATTGTTGGACTACCCAAGTCACACCCTGTAAGTCAGTCTCTCCTCTCTCTCTCTCTCTCTCTCTTTCTTTCTTTCTTTCTTTCTTTCTTTCTTTCTTTCTTTCTTTCTTTCTTTCTTTCTCTCTCTTTCTCTCGCTCTCTGCTCTCTCACTCTCTTGCTCTCTCATTAATCATCTATCTATCTAGCTGTCCATCCATCCATCCATCCATCCATCCATCCATCCATCCGTCTATATTTATCCTACCATTTCTGTTCCTTTTGAGAACCCTGACTAATACAATGGGAAAGACTTGTCACATAAGCAAACTAATCACACAAAAGGGTCCTATGTCCCCTGAGAGTAGGGTATGGACACCTTGCTATTCTTTCAGACTTTTAACTGATCACATGGCAATCCCCCTTTCCGTGGTTTTTGGATTGAAATTTGGACACATCAGGGCACCAGTGACTCAGGTTTCCAAACAGGGATGACAACATTTTTTGTGCTTTCCTACCATTTCAAAATGGCCTGTGCACAGCTGTTTCTAGCTTTGCTAAAGTGAAAGAAAGCTGAATACTGAAGTGCAATGTGTTTATCCCTTTATATTTCCATCACCTATTTAATTGACCTCTTTCCGTTAAGCTGTCACCTTACCTTTGCTTTGTCCCCTCGGTCCCCGACTAGTACATGCCTGGTATGTTGTCTGTGATCACATCTGTTCAATTCATTGGCATCATAACCACAGGGCACCGAACATTGAACTGTTTATTTGAAGTTTTGAAAGGGGGGTATGATTTTCTTGGTTTTATTACGTGTGAAAGATCAGTATTGACAACTCTTTATTCTTAAGGAGGCACTGATAAAAATAAAGAGGTTGAATAAGTTGAAAAAAATAATCATTGAAGTCAATACTCCTCAGACTGTAGCCCATGGACAGCAGCTTCCCCAGACAGCACACACTTGCTACTCCTCTGTATTGCCGTTGTCCTTGCTTAACTCTGTCTGTCCCTTGATCCTCTCTGCCCACAATTTATCAAGTTTAATTTCTTCTTTTTCTTTTGATTAAAGAAGGGCTTTTTTTTTGGTGATCATTTTAAGAGGAGGAAGTGGACACTACAGGAGCGCCATGGCTCGCCCCACCCCGTGGTCAGTTCCCAGGGAATTCTGGCATTCAGACCTTCCTTGACTTTTCAGCTTCTTGGTTAAGGTTGGGCTGGGCACCTTTCCCCGACCTATTTTGCTGCAGATGGAAAAAGAAATGCCAGTGAGAATGGAGACACATGGGCTTGTTTTCAGAAAAACAAATGCAACTCAAAGATCATATTTCGGGGCGTATAGTTTGTCAATATGACCACCAAAAGTGCCCCTAGGGAGACATGAATGTATGTTCACATTGTGTTTGTCCTCAGAGAATTATTTTGCTTGGCAAGTTACAGAATACATGCCTGGCAAACTCACAAGACGAGAAATTGAAGCGGAAAAGGCTTGGTTTGTAGACATTCACATGCCCTGTAAATCATGGGGTAGTGGATGCTAATATTGTTAAGGAGTATTAATAACCAACATAGACCTCATGGACTGAATGGCTGCTAAAGGCAAGTCAGTATCTCAACAGAGATCTCCCTCATCTTCCCTCCCCAGTCTCTCTTTATCTCCTCCTTACTCATCTTCATTCTTCCCTCTAGTTTTCTCTCCCCCCCAAAACATTACACATATTAAGGTGCACCTTTGCTCTCATTTGGGAGATTTGGTGGCCCAGGCACTTCAGGCCACCTCATTTCTCCTAAGTTGTCCTATGGCACTCATGTTTTGGGGGAAAGGAAAGTCCCATATAAGAAGCATCCAGAGTTCCATATTGTATTTTCTGTGACTCTGGAATGTTGGAATTGGGCATAACAGGTGGAGTGGGGAGTGTCTTTATCTAAAGATGGGATGGAATATCAGTTACCTTTCCTGTCACTGTGATGATAAATGCCCCAATAAAGCGGCTTAAGGAAGACAGGATTTATTTTGGATCATAGTTTGGCAGAACAGTCCACCATAGTGGTGGTGGAATCCTGACTTAGGCAGGAGCCCGAGGCAGTTGGTCATACTGCATCTGTAGCCAGGAAACAAAGGCTTACCTTCTATTATGTTCTCTTTCTTATTCAGTCCTAGACTCCAGCCCCTAGCTTAGAGATTCCAGAGTTCAGGTGGGTGGGTCTTCCTGCTTCTGTTAACCAATCCAGATACTCTCCCACAGGCACGCCTGAAGGCTTGTTTCCTAGGTGATTTTAGAAGGTCAACGTGATAATCAATATTAACCATTACAGAGAGTTGATAAAGTGATAAGAAACATTTCACATTATATATATATATATATATATATATATATATATATAATAAGATTGCTTTAAAAAGTCTGGTGCCAAGGTCTGAACTCACACGTGTTATATACCCTTTATCCCCGAGTTGTCTCCCCCGCCCCACTTTTGGATAGTGAGCCCCTAACTTGCCACCCCCCCCACACACATCATGAGCTCACCCTGTAACCCAGGCAGTCCTTGTGATCCTGCCTCAGTCTTCCTAGTGGTGGGATACAGTGCTGCAGTACAGGACCCTATTCTATGAAGAGTTTGAGTCCCTTAAGGAGAAAAGACCTCTCTCTCTACTTATGGAGCCTTCTCTGTTTTATTCTCTGTGGGTTTTATGTTTTCTTGGATCAGAGTTTCAATAAAACAAATTCACCAGCGGCTTTGCTCTGTGGGTATCTGGTGAGAACAAAGGAATCATAAAAGAGTTGTCGGTCCTTGTCTGAACAGGGCTATAATCTTACAAAGTACGTCTCCCTTTTATAAAGGAAGCCATGAAGAAATAGCCTTTATGATGAGGTTTCTTGGAATTTCTGCAATGCATGTGGATCTGAAGCTGCCGAATGGATGTAAGTTATTAAAAAAAAAATCAAGACCATGGCAATAAAAATGCCGTTGAGCAAAAAAATTGATAATGCACAGAACTTTGTACTTCTCTGTGTGGCCTTTCATTTTAAAAGATAAATCTGTTTTTTTTTTTAAGCTTTGACAAACAAAGTGGATTTTTTTGGACTCTCTGTGAGATAGGGCAAAAGGAACAAAGGCATGACATCAGTGATGTGCACAGTGACCTAGTGGACTCCATGCCCAGATGGGAAACAAAGTCCTCTTAAGATGCCTATTAAAAGGTTTTTAAAAAATATGATGTAGTCAAAGTTCTTATATCTACATTACTAATTTTACTTTATGAATTTTCTCTTGTATGGTATTTTTTCATTCACTGCTGATCTTTGGAAAGATATTTTTAAAGGATCTACTAAATATGGATAGGATTTAAATAGCTTGAACTTTTCCTCTCTCTGTGTGTGTCTCCGTGTCCCTGTGTCTGCCTCTCTCTCTCTTTCTCTCTCGATCTCTTGCTCTCTCTCTCTTATTAAGAGTCACACCACAGGGCTGTAAAGATAGCCCAGTGGTTAAAGACAGTTACTGCTCTTACAGAGGACCCAGGTTCAGTTCTCAAACCGGGCAGCTCACTAGCACCTGTAACTCCAGTTCCAGAGGATATGATGCCTTCTTTTTTACCTTCTATAAGTACCCTTAAACATGTACACACACACACACACACACACACACACACACACACACACACAAATCTTTTTTAAAAAAAGTCAGCACGCTTATTGCTTCTTAAGAACCAGGAGCCGAATCAAGATCTGGTCTCAGGAGAAGAACCTGGAAAATGTAGAAGGAAAGGAAACCCTAGCTAGATGAGACGCCAGCTTCTCAGCTCTTCTATCTGGGGCCAGTTGGTGACTTTCCAATAGGATCTATTTTGGAAAACTGTTTCCATTGTCCAAAATTTAAATCCCAGTATGTCTTAGCTAGAAAGGGCTTCAGCATCCTGTTTCTCAGGGCTCTCTAGAAATGTTCCTTCCTGAAGGACAGGGCCCCTCTGAGGGTCCTGGAACTGCCAGCAAAATGACTTCACAGTTGAATTCTCAGTTTCTGCATTTCCTCATCTAACATTTCCTTAGCCTAAAATAAATGCTATATTAAAACCTCAATTATGTCAGAATCTTCCTTAAGAACAAATGTTGTGACTGTTCAGATAGGATAGTATGGCTAAATTTATGCTGGGTATCCACAAGTGCTTTTCTCTTGTTTTCTCTCTCTCTCTCTCTCTCTCTCTCTCTCTCTCTCTCTCTCTTCTTTTGTCTTTTTGATTCTGAGTTAAGGGGGAAAAAAGAAGAGAAAGAAAACAGAACAAAACTATGGCATAGAGTCAATAACGCGCCCGAGAGGACTTCCTGCTCAGACTGCTAACATTAACCGTAGTGATGACCTCTGGTTCATTACAGTCTGGTCTGGTGAGATGGTGGCAGAAGGCAGGGCAGTCTCTGTGTATAATAGTGTGTGTCTTTTGTACCAGCTGAAGTACAAGAAGCCACGGGGGGGGGGGAGGAGTAAATATGACAGTGAAGCGCTGTCTACACCCAACTGGAAGGACAGTCAGAGGCAAAAAGGTGCTAGAATATTCCAGAAGCAGAGACCTCAATGGCAGGCTCAATACCAGCAGGGGAAGAGAGAAAGGGAAGCAGTAACCCAGGGTCATCAGAACAGGTTCATAACTGCAGAGTATTAGAAAGTTACTTCGAAGTATTAGAGAGTATTTTGGTTTGCTTGTTTGTCTTTTGTTTTACCTATAAAACCCTTTCAGTTTTATGTTTAGAAATTAACAGTATTGTATTTTGCTTTTCAAATGGGCATGATGGCCTCCTTCTGTCACTGCCTTCTAAGGACTAGAAGCTTAGATGAATGTTTGCAGTAATTTCTGCTCTCCTCACTGGACAGCTCTGCTCTGGATGCCCCCATCCAGATGAAGGCATAGAGAGAACACCATTTTCAGTTATGATTGGCCATTTAGCTAGAGAGGAAGGCTTACTGGCCCAATCCTGGGCTTTTCCCATCCAATGGGCTCTATTCCCTAGGGATCCCGTGTAATCCCTTTATCTTGCAAGCATCCAGTTTGCTATCTCTGTCCTTTGGCTAAGAATTTTTCACTTCTCTTCTCAAATGTGTCTCCGTAGGACCCCTGACTTCCGATGCCTCCTTTAGGGCTGATACTGATACTGACATCCATTCCTCCTGTAACCTCTGTTTCCCTGGTTGGATGTTTCTACAGAGACACTCAGGAGGCCTAAACAACAACACAGTCATCCCCACAAAAACAGCCAGACCAGGATAATGTAGGGAGACATGCCTTATGTATGACATCTGTATGGGTGGATAAGATAAAAAGCAGGGTTGTTCAGAACCCCAAATTGAAAGGTGGAGGGGCAGACATGCACACAATACTTACATTTGAATGAGGCCATCTCTCTCCTGGAATTTTTATGTAGAATGCTCCAAGCTGAATAGTAGTGAGTACTTGAAGGTACTTAGGTACATCTGGGCCAAGAATCATGTTTGAAATGGATAATGTCAAGAAGATAGGTAACATGTATACTCTCTGAAATTTAAATTTGTCTGGTAAAGATATTAAGAGAGTAAAAAAAAAACTAGTAAAATTGTTTTAGGACTATATCCTGTTTAATTCTATGATCATTTCAGCATGAAATCAATATAAACATTATTCGTGAGATATGGATTGCATAGTTTTACTCTAGAGCATGGCTTCTTGGCCAGTTGCTCTTATACATAAGCAAAATAAAATGCTTTATTCTAGAAAACTGTGCTACTGAGAGATAATAACTACAAGAGTGACTCTATCACTCCTGCTTGGAAACAAAACAAAACCGAAACCAAACCAAACCAAACCAAAACAAAAACAAGTGAAACACACAAATGAAAAACCCCAACCATCCAAATAAAAAATTAATAGAAAAAAAGAGTACTTCTTTTTCATCAAATCTGAATTTATTACAATGAAGTTCTGAGATGGGCCTTGGAGAGATGGGCTGTTCTTCTCAGAGAAACCTTAGTAAAGATTTGTGACTAAACTTTCTCAGGACCTCAACTCCATTTGGCAGGTTTCTGGGTCAGGGGAACCATGTTTGAATATATCCCTTATCGAATTAGGGAGTCTGGCCCGTGAGGTAGGGCAGGCATCAGAGGACACATCCCTTATACTGGGACAGACCCAAGGGAGAGCTAGTCACATTTATTCTGTTTTCTGGTCTGTCCTGAGATTCTGTCCTGAGGGCTTGGTTTGGGGGCCAGGTCTGGATGTCCCTTGCGTTGTCTGAGAGACGACCCAGTTTGGAATCAGTGAGTGCTGTACATGTTCTAGGCTGAGGAATAAAGTGGCTGTGGCTTGTTATCCTAGCTTTCCCAACACTTAGAGAAGCAGAGTGGGCATTTAAAAGTTCATCTGAAAAGTAGCCCAAGAAAGACTTTTCACTAGGAGAGCCCTTTACAGGGCTAGCTTAATGGTCACCCTCAGAAAACTGTTGACACAAAGGGACAAATTTGTTTTTCTTACTGCTGCTGAGCACAATTTTAATTTGCCAGGAGGCCAAGACAGAAAAATATCCAGTATGAGGCTAACTTATTTCATTTAAAAAATTGTAATAAGAAGTGTATCTCACTTATAGGTAATTTAAAAATTTCCCATTGTATAAGTAATTTTATAGAAAGCTGGAAAATTCATCAACTTTTTTGTCACAGCTAGAGTGTGAGTTACACAGATGTAGGAAGCAGAAAGTGTGGGAAGTGGATGATATGCAGATAAAAATGCGGTTTTGGTTGTTCTAATAATACATAGGTAAATAATAAACAATAGTGAATAGCTCATTCAAAGGAAACTTTGAAGTTCAACAAACAAGGCAAGAACGGCAGTGAAGTATCCTAATATCTCATGCAAATGTATTGTTTAGAAAGCTGGATTGGAAGCAGACAAATAATTCACATTATGCCAAAATAAAATATGAACTTATGAAAATATGAAGAAAATATGAACTTATTCTTAGCCCAACTGTTCTATAGCAGTTTCTTCCAAGATTGAGATATTCCAATTCCCAGGGAAGCTCCTCAAGACAGAAAGTAAACAACTCAAGATAGATTCAGGAAGTCCCTGAAACTGACTAGATTCACTAGGGCCCTTCCTCTCCAAGACTGTATAATCAGCAGAGACTGCTTGAGTGTCAGTATCAGATAACTATCATATAAGCCAAGCTGCAAAAAAGCTCTGAGACCACTCCAACTCCCTGGAAGAGGTCCATACCAACTGACTTGGAAAGGACAGTCTCCAAACTGTTGAGCTGCCTGCAGGCTGTGTGTGTGCTTGAAGTTTCTAGCTTTTGTGAGCTGTCACCCATGCTGAGATGGGCTTTGGTAATGCAGCTGTTGTAACCCCAATAAAATTCATTGGTTCACAGAGTTGGACTTTGGTGGTATCTGTGGTGTGTGTGTGTTCTCTCTGTCTAGGTTGGGTAGACATATGTGCAGCATCTCTACAAGAAAAGCTTTGTCACATACCCCTAACTCTTTTTGTTGTTGGATTTTTTTTTTTCAGACAAGGTCTCACCATGTAGCCTTGGCTAGCCTGGAATTCACTGTATAAATCAGGCTGGTTCTGAAATCTGCCTCCCTCTGCCTCCCTCTGCCTCCCAAGTGCTGGGGTTAAGTATATCTACATTTCAGAGAGAGAGAGAGAGAGAGAGAGACAGAGAGAGAGAGAGAGACAGAGAGAGAGAGAGAGAACTCAGGAAGTTAGTGGTTGCTTATGTCACTGAATGCTGAGACACAAAAAGAGGATATTTACTCATTCATTCATTCATTCATTCATTATAATCTCTAGACTTTTCAGTTATTTTCTCCATTATGTAACTTATTTTATAGAACATGGGGAAAATCCAGAAATGAAAAAGAATAAGTTGGACTATAAGTAAGTTTGCATATTTTCCCGTGACATAGCATGAGTGCTTTCTCAGATCTCACATCTGCCTTTCATAGTCATTCATTTACACATTATAGCAGGACAGTTCTGTTTCCCCTTCTTTGTTGGATGTCAAAGCTGTTCTAATACTCCTGTTTGACTGGTTAATTTACTTACATAAATATCTTGGTTTAAAAGTTACTACTTGGGTGGCTGAGCTGGTGAAGGTGCTGGACATGAAACATGAGAAGCAGAGTTCTCATGTGTCCCCTGGGTCCCATGTTCTGGGAGGTGAGATGTGACCTGGCCTACACACACACACACACACACACACACACTCACACACACACCATGGCATGTGCCCTCTCAAATAGATGAGTAAATAAATCTAATATAAAATTATACAATATTGTGATTTAATATTATAGGAAGATGAGGAGATGGAAAAGATATACAGTTTTGCTTTGCAGCCTTTTTGGTTTGTAGCTAAGAGGCACCCTCCACTCTGGTATCATTTTTTATATGAGATTTGCTTGCTTATGTTAGAACTTTCTGTCAGTGGCCTTAGATAGGATGGATTCTGTGTTCCGTTTCTTTCTCTCAGCATTGTGCCTCTCCATATTTCTTTCTCTCAGCCCTGTGGCTGTACATATTGATAGCTTGTCTGTTTTTGTCTCATTTGTCTGCTTCTATAATAGGAATACATGGAAACTTTATTTACTCGTTCGACTCTTAACTAGTGTTTGGGTTATTCCAGCATAAGGCTGTGGGCGTTCTTTTAAGTCTTTGTGTGAACATGTGCTGTCAGAGTTTCTGGAGGAAATATGTGGGACCAGAAAAGCTGGGTCAAAGGGCAGGTATATTTTAATTTTATAAGAAACTGCCTTTTTTTTCTATTTCTGCCAACCAAATATGAGAGTTGCAGCTGTCTTTTTAATTTTAGAGTCCTTAGTGGGTGTGTGGAGGTATCTCTGTGGTCTTATTTTACATTTCATTGATGACTAACAAGGTCAGACGTTTTCCCTGGGAACTGGGGATATAGCTCATTGTAGTGTGCTCGCCTAGCCTGCATGAGAGCCGAGTTTCTTGAGGCCTCAGCTGATCTCTATGGCTGCACAAACCAGGTTGTGGTGGCGCACATGTGGGATTCCAGCACCAATAAGGTTGAGGAAGAAGATCAGAAGTTCAACGTCATTCTCAGCCACAGAGCAGGTTCAAAGCCAGCCTGTGTTTGCGAGACTGTCTCAAAAAAGAAATAAGCGAATACATTTTTAAAAATTTTGCATTTATTGTCTGTCTAACCTTCTTTCATCACTTATTTACTCAAAAAGATATGTTTTTGTTTGTTTGTTTATCCTTTTGTTATTTTAGGTTGGGCTGAATGAATTAACCTTGTGTTTTAGTTACTGTTTGGTCATTCTAAGGTATAGGCTAGAGGTATATCATCCCCTGTACCCCATCACCTCTGTGTGTGTGTATGTGTGTGTGTGTCTGTCTGTCTGTCTGTCTCTCTCTCTCTCTCTCTCTCTCTCTCTCTTTCCATTGAACCTATTGCTTCATACATGCTAGGTAAACATTGTATCACTGAGCAATACCCATAGCCTTCATTTATTTTTAATTTTGAGTCGGACTCTTGATAAATTGCCCAGGCTGTCCTTGAACTCATGCTGAAGCCGAGGCAGGCCTTGAGCTTACAATGCTGCTTCAGTCTCCTAGGTAGCTGGGATCCAGGGCCTGCTCAGAAATAGACTAAGACGCATTAGGGTCCCTCATGCAACTTTCTGGTTGAATCTCACAATTGCTTTCTGAGCTCCTCTGTTGGCTGGGGTTTTGAGTCAGTCTGCCTTATTTCTGCCCATTTAGGACAAGACACGCTGGGAAGAAACCATTAACTATTGCTACATCTCTGTATCTTTAACTCATAACATTTTGGCATCTTAATCACACCATTAAGGACTTAGGATCCCACTCTAACCCAGAGTCACGGGAACTGAAAATACATCAAATGACTTTATTATTATTATTATTAAAAGATTTATTTTATTTATTATATGTAAGTACACTGTAGCTGTCTTCAGACACTCCAGGAGAGGGAGCCAGATCTTGTTACGGATGGTTGTGAGCCACCATGTGGTTGCTGGGATTTGAACTTATCACCTTCAGAAGAGCAGTCGGGTGCTCTTACCCGCTGAGCCATCTCACCAGCCCCTATTATTATTATTTTTAAAGAAGCATTGGGACTGAGTCAAGAAGTAATATACTTGGGGATCTTCAAGTGACACTTACATTATTCACAGAAACTTAAGAGCACTAGAAGAAAAGCTGTGATTTATGTCCAAGGCACTCTGACTGTGCCAGAAGTTGAATAATGTTCCTCCAATTATGGAAAAAGCAAACAGTTAACAGTTTGTAGACTCTTTGAGCAGTCATGGTTAGAGAACTCAGTCTAGGTCTATATTGCTTGAGTCTGGATCCAGACCTCATCACTTGCTAGGAGGATGTCTTAAGGAAGCCCTTTGCTTCAAGTTTCTCAGCTATTAAATGGCGATGGTGATGATGAATATTATACAAGACCCAACTGTGAGAGCTTGGCACGTATGTAGCAAGTGCCATGTGGAGGAGACCTCTTATTGTTACCACATGAACCATCCTTCGGCCATGTCACATCCAGCTGCAACTAGGAGAAACTCACTTCAGATCAGCAAACAGGAAGTGAAGATACTGATATTTGTAACTGGTTATTTGGGACGCTCAGATCTCTCTTTCTGTATATTGGCTTGGCTCTCAGATGGTTCCTGCACGTGGGTGACAAGGTTTCATATATCAGCTCTCTCTTATCTTAGTAACCCCTGGGCTCAGAATCCCACTGTCTTACCACCTCAGATTTTTTTTTTTTGTTACTGTCATTGGTCTGGTTCACCTTGTATCATGAGTCTACATGAACCATAAGATTGAAAATATTAGAAGCCATTCTCTGAAGGGAATTGGGGATTTTGGGATGACTAAGATGAAGAGAGTAGCTGTTTCTGTCTCATGTGACTACTAGCTGAAACAAATATTTCCTTTCCTTTCCGTTTCCCTTTCCCTTTCCGTTTCCGTTTCCCTTTCCCTCTTTCTTTCTTTCTTTCTTTCTTTCTTTCTTTCTTTCTTTCTTTCTTTCTTTCTTTCTTTCTTTCTTTCTGTCAGTGGTGGAGCTCTTAGAAAAAGATGTCCCAGAAGAATAGAAGATACTTTCTTCTAAAGGAATTTCTGTCCTGTGGAGCAAGCATAGGTAGGTGGTAACCTTATAAAAACCACAATTGGAAGTCTTAAAAGCTGGTGCCCTAACAACAGGATATAGTGGGTTAGAAACAGCCACAGTCTCTTTGTTATTGATTACTATAACAGAAAGCCCGAGTCTGAGTAATTTATAAAGAGCAGTCCAAAAGGTTGAAGGGCAAGAGAAAGAGAGCAAGAAAAAATGTTTTCCTTCTCTCAAGACTGTTAAGAGGGCATAAATCTTTCCCTGAGAGGTGAGTGCTGGGGCCTAAACACCTCCCACTGGTCCCACATCCCACCTCCCCACGCTGTTATGTAGGGATTACATTTCTAATGTATTGATTTCTGGGGGGATACATTTAAGCCACAGGAGAAACATTCAGTTAAAATGCCTTTATGAAACTGGACAACATAAACCGGAGCAGCCAAATCTATCATCAGCAAGAGACTGAAGTGGTCTAAAGGAGAAAAGCTGACTTCAGTGGTCGCATCAGGGACCCCTGTGATATGGGGGGTTGGGGCCATTGACATTGTGCCTAAGCCAGATGAGGAGGTGAGTGGCTGCCCCTCCTACTGCAGCAGCTTTTCTGTAACAAGGTTCCTTGTTTCTTGTGATGGGAGAGATGGTCAGGATGGTGGATGCTCTCCTTGGTGCCCTCCATGCTCACTGGGCTCTGAGGAATGTTGAAAGATGGTCAGGATGGTGCCCTCAATGCTCACAGGATGGTGGATGCTCTCCTTGGTGCCCTCCATGCTCACTGGGCTCTGAGGAATGTTGGGAAGAAGCTGGTTGATGTAGGGTGTGGAACTTGGCTTATTTCTCTGCAGGCAGTTGACTGGGTCATGGAAACCTGCTGGAAAGATAGGATTTATTGAGCTGCTTTCTTATATGGTAAGGGCTTTCTTGGGGTTAAGGGACTTAGAGAGGCTCAATTTATTGGATCCTAGAGACTCACAAGACTGCTTTCTTATTGCTGAACTCGTGCGTCTTGAAACTGTAGAGTGAAAACCCAAGAGTTGGAGATGAGGTCAAGAGACTGTAGATATTCACACCCACTGGGCCCGAACACTGACTGGGACAGGATGAAAGAGTCAGGCTCAACCCACAGGACTCCACAGGAAGCCAAGTACTTCTACCATCCTACTGCCGAACTATTCTGAACTCCCTCAAGCCACAAGACTCAAAGAACATATTTATGAGAGACAAAGCCTTATTGGGAGACCATAGCTCACAGATTTTGTGGAAAATAAAAGCAAAACTTGTGTTATAGGATTATCCTCTGAGGCAGACTACCGCTGTCTTTAGGGGTTCTGCTGTGTCTGTTGACTATTTATTCCTTCATAGGAGTGAGCAGGAAAGGCCATGAGACCCACACCTGTCTCCAGCCACCTCTTCTAACAAGTTGTATACAATGTTGTCCTAATTTCATATGGACTCAGCATTTAGGAGGTGGGGTTAAAGGATATTAGTGGAAAGGACTAGAGGATGGGGCTCCATTTATGCAGCTATGGGAAAGCTATCATCTCTGCTGGTTAATATACACACTCTGTAGTATGGCCTTTTGGGGCCACCTACACTTCTACATATAACCCCTCATACATGCTCAATAAACTTATTGGTTCTTCAGAGAGAATTTTGGTGGAATCATATCTTGGTTTTCCTTCAGGACCTTAGGAAGAAGGATAGGGATTCCTTATATCTCACTCCAGGAAAGAATTTTAGCATCAGTATCCTACTTCAAAATTCTACAGCCATCTGTCAATAGATATCTAAGGGCGCAGCTCAATAACCAAGCATCTGTCTTTAGAATGCCTACACCTAAAGGGGAGGGGACTTGTCTTAGGGTTTAGTGCTGTGAAAGGACACCACGACCAAGGCAACTCTTATAAGGAAAACATTTAATTGGGGTTTGCCTACAGGTTCAGAGGTTCAGTCCAGTATCATCAAGGTGGGAGCATGGCAGCATCCAGGCAGGTGGTACAGGTGGAGCTGAGAGTTCTACATCTTCATCCAAAGGCTGCTAGAATACTGGCTTCCAGGCAGCTAGGACGAGGGTCTTAAAGCCAATGCCCATAGTGATACAGCTATTCCAACAAGGCCACACCTCCAAATAGTGCCACTCCCTGGGCCAAGCATATACAAATCATCACAGAAACTCAATAATGGAATTTAGTTGAGCCCATATGGAAAACAGAGGTGACTTTCAAGCATGGATTAGAAGTTATTGTTATACAAACTGTGGTCCACAGGAGCCCCAGAGAAACAGCATAGGAGTTTGTAAGAACTTACCCTCTTCCCCCAGAGTCACAGATTAAGACTATTTTAACAAACCGCCACATAGATTCAGTGCACATAAAAGTTTTAGACACATGGACATATTTTCTTGTCTTTTACTTTCTCCCCAGCAGACACCTGGGATGACGATGAGTAGATTTGTGTGTCTGACCTCAGACTTTCTGAATGGAAACTTAAGAGAACCAGGATTCCAAGTTCTTCATAATTCCCTGGGAGATTCTGCTGCGGGCTCTGATTTGGACTCTGTAGTTAAGTCTCTTACACAGGAATCCTACTGATGTGATTAAAAGTCATTAGTGGTTACCCTGGGATTCTGGCATGCTTTTATCTACTTAAAGTTGATATAGTTACTTTAAATTTTACAGCCAATATTCTGTAGTGTGTGTGTGTATGTGTGTGTATGTGTGTGTGTGTGTGTGTGTGTGTGTATACATATCATAGCATATATGTGGAAATAAGAGGATAATTAGTGGGAGTCCATTTTCTTTTTCCACCTGGGTCCTGAGAATTGAACTCAGACTGTCAGGCTTGAGAGACTATACTTTAACCTGCTGGGGCATCTTGGTGGCCTTTTTCTACTACTTATTTTGAGGCTGGGTCTCTCTCTGAACCTTGAGCTCACCTGTTAGTCTAGGCTAACTATCCAGTAAGCCCCAGGGATTCTCCTGTCTTTGATTCTCTAGCACTGGGATTAAAGGCATATACCACTGCACCCAACGATTATGTGGGTGCTAAGGAACTGAACTCAGGTCCAGTGCTCTACTAATGGCTGTTTCTTCAGCCTTCTTTTTGTATTTTTAAATGAAATGACGTATTATTCAAGATGTCAGAGAAGGTGGACATAGCAGTGAAGAAAAGTGGATACAGTCGTGCTCTGGGTAGTTTATGGAGAATAGATTTCAACAGGTGAGGAGGAGGAGAAAGGGTAGGATGCTGTCAAACCCAAAACTTTAGTATGTCTCCTGTAGATACAGAGCCTCAGACGCTCTCTGTTCCCAAGGATTTCAAGCTGGTAAAGGAGAGCAGATGCCCACAGAGCACTGACATTACGGAGGGATTCCCCTATGCACCATGAAGTTCTTCCATCGCTAATAGATATTGTTTTTTTCTGCACTGGCATCCAACGCCATGCATCCCATTTCAGAAGGCGTCATTCTCTTCTGAGTTGAATATGCTTTAAAAAAATTATTATTTTTTTCATTAAAGGCAGATGCTGGCCTCTGCCTTTGGAGCTGCCTCATTTCTATGTTTCTGATCCCCCCTCCCATTTTTGGTGTTCTCACACCTGCAGGAACTTCAGAAATGCACTTGGAAAGATCCAGTTATTTCCAGGTAGCAGAGACACTTACCTCCTGTGGGAAGGAGCCTGTGTATGTCTTAGAGATGTCTTTCCCAAAGATGATGATCATGTCAGTCTCTACGTTGGATCACCCTCAGTAGCTGTTTCTACGTTTGGCACCTCAGTCGCCTTCTGTGCACTTCCTGATCCAAGCTGCATGCTCTGCAACTGTTATCACTTGTGTACAAAGATGCTCATAATGAATCTTTTGGCCTCTCAAGAAACACTTTGATTTTAGCAGAGGAGTATAGCCAGAGGGTGGTGTTCAATCTTAAGGCCAAAATGCTCACAGTATGTGGAATTCGCTTATCAGCCGCTTGATCATAAAAGTACAGTCACTGTTACGGACACAAGCCAAACTTGCAAATGTGGTCCCTAGCCATTTATCATTGACATCACCCCTTAGCATATAAGAGATGTAGGTCTTAAGGTCTCACTCTGGACCTTCTGGATGTGTTTGTTGACAAGATCCTGGAGTGACTTAACAAGTGCATGGAAATCCGAAAGGTGGCACCTAAGGGAAGCAACCATTTCATAAGATGGTTATGAGGCTCAAGTCAGGAACCGTGCAGAGGGCTGAGCACATACGGATGTGTAGGTGGGTAGTCATCGAATGCTCTCAGTAACTCCCACGTGGGGGCCGAACATCCTTTCTCTAGGGCCAATGATGCACAGTGCAGATAAAGAGAGAGAAGAAAAGGAACGGTGCTCTGCTGGGCACACAAAAGGAGGACTTGATTCTTGTCGGTGTGTGCATTTTCAATTTTTTTTTCTTTTTCTTTTTTTTTTTTTTTGTGGCCAGAGGAAAAGAAAAGAATGAAGGAAAAGAATGAAGGGATAGAAAGAACGAACGTGCCTGGCAAGGAAGAGCTTGGAAATGGAGGCTGGAAAAACAAGGTGCTTAAGGAGGAAATACCTTGAGGTGGTGGGAGAAGACATAAACAATGGGTAAAGTGCTCTTAGAGTGTATAACACTGAATAATGAGGGGATGAGGGGGAAACTGGGTTTCTCCAGATTGGCAGGGAGATCTGAGTGTGTGCTTTGGATAGAGGGGCAGCCAAACCCTAGGGATTTAGCACAAGGCTGGCTTAAAAGGTTTCCTGTCCTTATGGAACATGTTGAGCTTGTGTTTTGAATTTCCACTCAAGGGCATCTTTGTGCAGAAGAGCAGCATGGCTTGGTTTTGTGCCCAGCTGACTGGAGCGAGTGGCGGGCAGGTGGCCAGAGCAGAGACTGTGTGACTTGTGTGGAGGTGTCAGTAAGCAGGCAGGAGAGGGACTTGCCCCCAACAACAGACCCTTTCTAGGGTCCAGATGCCTGGATGAAGTGTACTGTTAATCTTGACCACACAGATTTAGTGAACTAAATCATGCTCTCTTCTGTATCATACAGGTGGGGTGGCTGCCAGAACTGGGGTGAGCTTGGGACATGTGGCTTTTCTAGAAAGCCTATTGACTAGATAGTGAGGCTTGGCCCTGGGCATCAAAGAGAGGCACGAACAGGCACTCTAGTTTCTGTCCTGTCTCCACCAGTGTCAATAAGTATCTCAAGGAATGGATAAAAGGAGATGGGGGAGGGGCAGGAGAGAGAAGAGAGGGAAGGAGAGGGAAGGAGAGCTCGAGAAAGACTCTCTTAGTAAGGTAGGCATCTATGTTTTCTATTTTCTTACTTTTCCTCACAAGAGGAGTCCTGTCTCTCTCAGAAGTCATGGGTTGGGATAGCAGCACTTCTGAAAAGTCAGAGTCTTAGATCAAGATGGAAATGTCGAAACCATATAAAAGCAAATCTTTTTCTGTTTCAGACAAAGAGCTGAGGGTAGGTTAGTCAACATACTTCTTAAAGACACAGCTTTGAAATACTGTTCCAGGAGGAAAGCTCAGGTTTCCCGCTTCCTAACCTGAGGCTTAGAACCTGCAGGAGATTACGCACCTATCTGCATTGATGTTAAATGCTGGAGAAAGTACTTGAATGTTAGTTGCTTTTTAAAGTTATGGTTTTAAAATGTATTGTGTATGTATGTAAATACGTGCGTGTGCATGTGTGTGCCGCAGCTTTTGTATGGCAGCCAGAGGACAGCTCATGGGAGTACATTCTCTCCTTCCATCTCACAGATCCTGGGGAATCAAACTGGGGTTGCCAGTCAGGATTGTCAGTTTATACACTGAACCTGGATGGCAGTTTCTTGATTGTAACCTTTGTTGAGCCTTAATGCCAGGGCCAGGGTACGAATCCCTGATGGCAAGGGTTGTCATCATGGGTGATTCCGAGTTTGACTTTTCCCTGGACTGAAGCAATCTGCCATCTCATTCACATTTTAACTGTCGACTTGCCTCCTTCTTATTGGCGTGGACTCAGCACAGCTCACTGCTGTAAAGCTTGCTAGTGTCCTGCAAAAGAGCGGCGTCCCACAGCCTGGATCACGCCTGCCTGTCACTTCCTCTTGCTGTAACTCTGGACAAGCTCCTCAGTGGTCCGGCGCCAGTTTTCTTTATACGAGGCCCTAATCTATTTTAGATGATTGTCTACTCATCATAAAGAATAATGTTTAAGATGACTTAGAAGAGAGTCTGGGATTAATCGCCGCTCA
Organism: Mus minutoides; assembly: GCA_902729485.2. Taxonomy (NCBI): domain Eukaryota; kingdom Metazoa; phylum Chordata; class Mammalia; order Rodentia; family Muridae; genus Mus; species Mus minutoides. The sequence goes on from LR749845.1 coordinate 946,896, forward strand.
AGAAATAGATTGTCTATCACCAGAAGCTGGTTCTCGCCGAGCACTTGACTGGACAGAGAGCATGGTGGGTTGTTGTCACTGTGAGCACCCAGTTACGTGTGCATACGTGTCAGAGGCTGGGGGGCGACTCAGTAAGTAAAACATTTCCTTGGCAAGGGTGAGAACTTGAGCTGGGTTCCCAGAGCTCACACAGAGATGCTGGCCACAATGCTGTGCACTTGGAACCTCAGTCCTGGTGAAGCAGGGACCGACAATCTGTGACTTGCAGCCACCCAGTTTAGCTTAGTTGGTGAGCTTCAGGGCAATGGCAGAGGCTGTCTCAAAAAAAAGGTTGGTGACCTTCCCATGGATGTCATCTGGGGTGTCTTCTGGCCATGCACACACGTATACACATAAAACAGCAAAACAAAACAAAACAAAAAACCTGTTAGCTGTCTTCTCTGATCTGAAAGGAGGACTATATGACAGTCAGGAAACCTGGCAGCTTAGTAGCCTAGTCTCTCTAGTTGCCCAAGATGCTAAAAGAATGAAAGCAACTAGGCAGGAGGTGGTCCTGACTCCCACTGTAATGAAGAAGTGGAAGGCAAGACCCTGGCTTGGAAAAAGATCAGAGAACTCCAGCCATGCACAGGACAGCTAGCCCCAAAGGACCTGACCCATCTTGTCACGTGGTCTCATCAGAGACTCCCTCTGTGCACAGCTGGAGGTGCCTCTTGGGAGTAATCAGTCTACCCTGATCTCCAGCTGCCAGAGAGCCACCCACTACTTATGTTAGCTGGAAAATGCCAAACAGGACACATTAAGAGAAGGCTGCTGGCAAGGTGAGTGTCCCTACTTAGACACCAGCTTTCCTTTGAATAGGAGGCAATAGTGTCACCATCTTGGTGCAGAATGAGCAAGCTTAGGTTTTTTTTTTTTTTTTTTTTTTTTTTTTTTTTTTTTTTTTCGAGACAGGGTTTCTCTGTATAGCCCTGGCTGCCCTAGAACTCACTTTGTAGACCAGGCTGGCCTTGAACTCAGAAATCCTCCTGCCTCTGCCTCCTGAGTGCTGGGATTATGCACAGGGCATAGATGCTATTGAGTCACGTGTCTCGTTTTTGCCCTAAAGACATAGTGGTGACCATGGGAAGACTAGACCATGGGAAGACTAGACCATGGGAAGACTAGACCATGGGAAGACTAGACCATGGGAAGACTAGACCATGGGAAGACTAGACCATGGGAAGACTAGACCATGGGAAGACTAGACCACGGGAAGACACGCAACTCTGTATTGTCCTACATGCTAGCTTGAAAGATCTAGGAGCTTGGACCGAATTGGGGGAAACTCTCTGGAACAACTACAGTGATAGTTATATAAAGTTTCCACACCATTGGACTCATTTGAGGTTTCAAATCTCTGGTTTAAGCCACCAAACCGAGAAAGACAGAGGATAAAGAATGTGCCTCTACACTGAGTTAAATACACACTGCTCAATTATCTGTACTTTAAAATAATAAAAATGATTCCTAAAAGTAGTTTATCATCTTGATCCATCCGAAAGTGGACTGAGCCTCTGAGTGCAAGATAAAATTTAAAATATTGAAGTAAATATTTCTTAAGGTTCATTTCTTGCTCTAGGTCATCTTGGTGGCCACCTACCTGGCTAGCTAGGTCTTGGACCATTTTGGGGAGCTGCTCTCCTGTCAGACGGCCCACCCATCTGATGTGAGCTGCAGCTCCCGCTCAGTGAGGAGGCATAGGTTTTTGTTTTTCCTTTCATGTGTCAGTCATTCTCCATGTGTTTTAGAGTTTAGCCTCTCATTTCCCAAGGAAGCCCCTTGTGTGGTCCTGACGTGGGTAGGCTGGCAGTAAATTTTAAGTGATAAGATAACTTGACAGGAGCAGCTGCTTTGAGAGAGAGAGAGAGAGAGAGAGAGAGAGAGAGAGAGAGAGAGAAAGGAGGTGATTTAATTGCCTGCTTTTATTTTTCAGAGAGGCCTATTCAGTTTTTAAACTTTGCATAAGGTGAAGGGTTTGGGCTTCATCCATATTGATAAGTGGTTAAGGAGCTATTCATGTGAGACAACTGGGAAATGACTCTTTGTGACCACAGTAGGAAGGAACATGCTAATGTGATATTGAACAGCCTGGATTTCCATTTTTTCCTGCTTCCTGTGCTTGGGCTCTCTGTCCGTGGGGCCTCACAAATGAGCTCAAGAATACTGATGAACAGGAGTGTTAGTATTCAGGGGAAAACCTGATGTGTTGGTCCTGGGATGACAGTGTGAAGAGGATGTAAAGTAAATAATTGGAATGTAATCTAGTATTAGCATCTGTGGCCTGGCTTCCGGGAAGGTACACTGAGGGACATCTCATTTCTTGATTCCCACCAATAAGCAGTTGTAACATATGACACACACACACACACACACACACACACACACACACACACAAACACACACACACACATCAGACATTACGTTTCAACTGGTAATGCCACTGGGGTATTCTGAGGAAAGGAAATGAAGGATTTCCAGAGGGTAGAAAGAAATAAATCACAGTTCTTGTTGTTTATGTTGTGCAGGACTTGGACACTATGTCTTTTGTAAAAACAATCCATCTTGCTGTGTATTTCTTATTGTCTTAACATGCATGGAGGAGAAACGGCATGCTCTCTTTGCGATCTTACAGCAATGTCTTCGAAACGTAGGCTGCACTTCAACCATCTCAGACTAAGTACCTACTACCCCTCTAACTCCAGAAGGTCAGAGTATCCAGAGAGCTCTCATGTGCCAATCTTAAGACCCAAAGGCACAATGCAAGGTTGTTTTAACCATCAGTGAAGCTCAATTTTAATGGAATTGAGATGTTCAGATTTCAGAAGCAATTCTGTTTAACAGCCTAGGTGGTATTTAAGACTTAAAAGAACACACAGAGTTATATACAGAAGACAAGCAAGAGAAGGAGATAGTGATTTTCTGTGTACTGAGAGTAGAACAAATGGAGCGGATCTTGGCCTTTTCTTCTCTTTGAGCAACATTAGGCAGTCGGGACCCTTGTGGAACGGAGACCACCAGCTGCATTGTGCCGAGCACGCAGTGTGACTGATTTATGTTACGTGGAGCCATGAAGCCTGTGGTCAACATGAGACAAGACAGCAAGGATTAAACACTATTAGCTCTCAGACATGGTGTCTTAGAAAATGTCATCAGTGCTACAGTGGTTTTCTGTCACCGATCACTGTACCAGCCTGATGTATTTCAGGAGGGCTTGTTGATCTATTACTTGAGCAGGCTGCTGCCAGCCTTAATTCATTTGGGCCTTCCCAGAGGCACTCCACAACTGCTCGCTGAAAGAGAGAGTTTGGAAAGCACACTTAGTGGGTGGCCAAGACAGGTGGGACCCCAAACCATCAATCTCTTACTTCTAGAAGGCTGAAGACACCCTCAGAGATCTTGTTTTTCTTCTTCAATTGCTTTAGCTTAGGAGAGATAGAGGGGTTCTGATGGGGGCCAGTCTGAACCCATCTTAGCACTTTGCAGAGCCAGATGTATGAAGATGGAGTGGGCTAGACAGAAAACCTGAGAGGAACTTGCCAGTCTCCACTTACAGTATTGCCCTGGGATATAGGTTTACAGGAGTGCAGCCTGTCCAGCGGGGAGAGAGTGATTCTTGTCATGGCAAGAAATAAATGCAAGTAAATATGGCCTCCAATGCAAAATTATGTCTCCTTGCCTAGTCAACCAAACATGTCCCTGCTCTTTTCTCCCTCAAGGGAGGCTGTTGGCCTGACTAAGGAAAGAGAAAGCTCTTGTTAGGTGGGTTATCTGAGTCTTCTGGGGGTGGTGGTCTTGTAAGGATATAGGGAAACACAGATGTGGGCCTGAGTACTGAGACAGAGAGAACATATGTAAGGGCTTCCTCAGCACTTTCCGGAGATGGTAAAGGGACCTTCAGTGATCACGTGTAGTGGCTTGGCTTGTGCAGAAGCATCCGATCCTGCTTGAGGACCTGTTACCCTATCACAGCTGGGACATTGTCTGACCTTTCCTGACCAGGAAGAGTCTTGTCTTATCACAGTGTCACAACTGCGCTTATGCAAGGCTTTGGTAAAATTAAGAAGTCGTGGAAGTCAGGCAGGCAGTTTCTCAGTCTGCCTCCTCTCTGGTGATCTCTCATGTCCGAAGGAGAGAGACTTTGTTTCTGAGTCATGTTCTTGTTGGAAGTCTGCCATTTTTCTTTTTGTTGTGGAGTACTGTGGTGCAAAGATATCATCTTATATAGTTAGGACCATCTAACTATATGGAAGAGAGATTGTGGCAAATAATCAGAGTTGTATCTGATAGTTTTGGATGGTGGCGAGACGTGGATCCTAAATGCGACTTGATCTTTGAGTCCACTGTGCCTCTTAGACAAGAACTCAGAGAAGCTGGCAAGACCTTGGCACACCCCCCTGGCTGGGTAGGAGGGAATGTGGTTTGCTGTGTTTGGCTTTCAGTAAAGCTTCTTTAGAGAAATAGCTTGTTTTATGTATTGAAACATGGTAGACATGGGCTAGCTCAGGCCAAGATCGCTGTCCTCTGAGTTTGCAAATAGAGGGCCACAGCCAGGCTGCAGGGCATTTTGGTTGTTTAAAGCCAGAAAATTCATAGCCCTAGAATCTTATTTTGCTCAGAGCACGCACATCTGGTGGACCTTGCTTTGCAGATGTGGTGAATGCAGAGGCAGGAGTTTCGAGGACTACGTATCCCAAATCTGTGCCCATTTCTTATCAGTTAGAGACTTCTGGAACATTCTCATTGGCCCCTTTGCTCCAAGGTCCCAAGTACTGACATTGGCCACATGGACCCCCAATAACATTTACGCTCCACATGAGACTAACAAAGATAGGAGGTTTCTGAATGGAAACTAAGCTTTTAGAAGACAGAGACTCATTATATTCAACCCTAAAGGGGCAATAGTGTAAAAAGTCTACTTTTAGCATACGTACTTAGCTCAGTTGGTCTTTTTAATTTTTTTTTAAACACGCAGACTAAACAGTCCTAAATCAAGCAATTGTTTTAGTGCTGAGCCTTTTACTTTCGCCTGAGTGATTGGAAAATGCTTAATGAAACGGAACTACTTGGTCATAGCCATTTTCATCTGCTCACTTATGGGGGTGTTGATGAATTTGCTAAGCTCCTGGATGGGAGTGGACAGAGGAGAGGACCTGTAAGCCACCCTGGACAAGAGGAGAGAGGAAGGCCACACCCACTGCCTGACTCCTGAGCTTATGTTACCCCACCCCTCTGTTGCTAGGCGATGCCGGCCAGGCCCGGCTGCAAGTAGACCTCCAAGAAGCTGGTATGGACACAGTAGCGCAGAAGGAGACAGAGGCCAAGCTGATTTGTTGCAACAAACAAGAAGGCAGGTTTATTGTGCAATAATGCTTAAATATTACCTAAGAGCAGCAAAATAAACAAAGAACAAAGAGTGACTGATTTGCCACTCTGCTGTTGTGTTGAAGCCTGACCCAACAGCCATTGATGGAGTGGTACTAAATAAGAGGTCATGAGTTCTTGGGGCCTTTCTCTTCTCTCTGTGTGAGATACTGTCTTGAATGGTAGCTTGATTTTATTGTGAAAGTGACTTCAGAGCATGCTGGAGGGAGAGAGAAACAGCCAGGTGGGGGGGCACATGGGAAGTATTGAACCTTCCCATCCTCAGCATCCTATGTCCCTGTTAGGTTTTTATCCAACACAAAGGCTCAATGGACCTTTGTGGAGCAATTGCTCACTCATCACTTAAGGTATTATCCTAATTGTAGATATGGGGTTGTTTTACTTCTCTTATTTTTTAATTTTATTTCATTTTTTTTTCTTAAGACAAGGGCTCATGTGTCTCAGACTAGCCTCAAACTTGTCATGTGGTTGAGGCTTACCTTCAGCTACTGAGTTCTGGCATTCCAGGTGAGGACCACCAGGCTTGACTGTAATCATGGTACTTAACTGATATTATGAGCCCCAGTGCATCATCACCTGGGCCCACATTAGGACCAAAGGCTTCCACAGGACCCAAGCACTCTTCCCTAGTCTCTCTTCTTCCTCACACCTAACGGTATAATTATTCACCTCATCTTCTTTCTTTCCTCTCCATTGGCTCATGACAATGTGTTATTTAATATCATTCATGTTTTAAGGCTTTATATAAAAGGTACTATAATATATCAAGTTTTCTGGAACTTTAAAAAAATAATTATTTATTTTATGTTTATGTATATACTGTAGCTGTCTTCAGACACACCAGAAGAGGGCTTCAGATCCCATTACAGATGGTTGTGAGTCACCATGTGGTTGCTGGGATTTAAACTCAGGACCTCTGGAAGAACAATCTGTGCTCTTAACAACTAAGCCATCTCTCCAGGTCCTGAAACTTTTTTTCCCCTCAATATTATAACACTAGTTGTTTCCTGCCTTGTCGATCATATCTGTATTTCATTTATTTTCACTGTTGCATAATACTTCATTACATTGATATATTATTATTTATTCATCCAACTGTTGATTGATATATGGTTGTTTCCAGTCTTTTAGTATTATGTTATTCACCCTGTAAATATACTATTTGTCCCCTGACATATATGTATAAGCATTCCTCTTGGATATATGTCTAGGAATGAAGTGCTGATGTATAAAGTACTAAAATGACCAGTTTTTAAAGGTATAGTAACCCAGGTATAGTGCTATGTTCCTGAAATCTCAGCATTTAGGAAGCAGAGGCAGAAGGATTACTAGGCTACACAGTCTCAAGAGACAGATAACATCAGCTGATACTCCAGAAGTTTATCTGTTGGTGTTGTTAATTGGTTCCTAATGGTTAATTAAGAACAGGTCTGGTTTACCTCTCTAATAGCATGTAGCAGATCCATTCTTTCTGAGATCTCAGGAGAGCTCTCCACAGTATCAGGGCGAGGACTCAGTGGGTATGGAGAGCAAACAAGACGGTATTGAGAATTTTGGCAATGTTTCAAAGTAGCTTCATCAGACAGATGTTTTCAGAGTTTAAATGAGTCAGAGTGTTGTTTATCTTTGGACCAAAGCCAACGTCTCCTGTAGCCTGAGAGGGCTGATGGGACAGACCAGGATCAGTAGAACATCTGCTGTGGAAGTTCTGACAGAGAGAGAGAGAGAGTTGGGTTTGTAAAGGGGAAGGGGGAGAAGAATCTCAGGAGCCTTCATACCGCCCTGGTTTTCTTACCAGAGCTGAGCTTCCTACGTGCATCCCATGGGGCCCCTCACTGGCTCATGACTTCAGAGGTCCCCAGGGCTGCTGCTTCCTCAGCCTGCTAGGGGCAAGACAGCAGGGATGCAAACTTGCTTCATTTTGTCCCCGGAAGTGTAACTCAGGAATCTCTCATGGCCTCCATTTTGTTGGATGGGACTTCCTTACTGTCTGCTGGCCATCGTAGGGGAATCATAGATTTATTGGACACTTGCTCTGTCAGATCCAAGGGACCATGTTTCTTATTTTCCCCCATTTTCTTCCCATGCAAATGACATCTTGCCATGGGCTGTGGAAATCTGAAGTAAAGGACAGCCATTCCATATCTAAGCAGAGGCTTGGAGCTCCTGATTTGGAGAGAAGGTTTGACTTAGGGAAAAATTATATTTTTGGCTTTGACTTTTGCCAGGGATCCTTCAGACCTGGGGAAGGTTACCCATTGGCTCAGAGAAGAGGATTAGGGACAGTCCATCTTGGAAACAGAGGAGTGTACTGTGACTCCCATATGGTCTGTTCTGATACTTCTTGAGCCCATCCAGGACCTGCCTTTAGATTTCCACTCTTCCCCTGCCTTTCTCCCTTCCCTCCTTCCTTGCTTTTGTTTCTCTGGTAGCAGTGAAGAAGCTAGAAGAAAACAATTGGCAGAGAGAGTGGGGGTCAGCATTCTGTTTCGGGATGCTGGAAACTTGATCTGAGCACTCGTGTGAGCATCCCAAGTGCACAGGAGAGACAGACTTGTGAGCCTGACACTCAGTGGTGAAGCATCTACCTGAACGTCACCAGCAGTTACACAGTAGAGGGGACAGTGGAAGACGTGTGGCAAATGCAACAGGTAGATGACTAATTATCTGTCCTTAGGGCCAACAGTGTTCTCACTCAGCAAGAAACCAGTGCCAGGTCAGATCCCTTTCCTTCATTCCACTCTCTCCACCACATAAGCGTGGGCTAATTAGACCCTCATAAAAGTGTCATAAGGCAAACACCACCTTTGTGACAGTTTTACTGATGAGGAAATCAGGCTCAGTTAATTGCTTTGCTCAAAGTGTTTGTGTGGGGGGTGGGGTGGGGGAGCTGCATTTACCTTCACTGAAAGTCTGGGCTGGCAAGACTACCCCCTAGTAGCCTGCTGTTATTAGAAAGCTTAGGGGCCCAAGACTAGCTGATAGAGACAAGAGGCTCTACTGAACTGCTGATCCTTTATATTTACGGAGTTTGAAAGGCTCTGCACATGAGCTGGAGTCTATCCTGACCCCAGGATGAGGATGAAAGCTGCAAATGGTCCCCTTCATTTTTTGTTTTTTAAATTCAAATCAGGAACATGTTTAACTCCATAAAAGGAGTCTATTAAACTAAGAGTGTAATTGTTTCAGTTAAACAATTCTCTTACGTTGAAGTTTTAGTGTGTTTCGTGGGGGATATTGGTTTTTAGGAGCTGGAGAGATGACGGACGTGCATTTGCAATGGAAACCTTGTAAACACGCAACAACTATGAAACTCATATTTATTCTAGGCTCAGGGCACAGCACACACTTACTAGGTTCGATTTCTATTTTGAGATGAGCATCAGCCATCAAGGCTGGGAGGTGTGTTGTGGCCAGTGCCCTGACCTCAGTAACAGGCAATCGTAGACAACGTGATTTTAAACAAAAGGGAAAAGCATAAGAGAGTTGCTGAAGGAAGATTTGGCAGGCTAAGGCAAGGCTTCCTTAAAAGGTTGGTCAAATGACCTTTTATGCTACATAGATTCCCATGAGATGTCTCTTTGGAAAAGCCGGAGAGGTCACATTCCAGGAATCCGCTGTGTCTTCTGCATGCTTTATGGGGACGATTGTTACTTGTGTGAGTGGTTCCTTTTTTTCCTATTAAATGTTACTGTTTAACAGAATAACCTTTCTGGTGATGACTTAACCAACAGAAGTCAAGTTTAACAAGGTCCTAAATGGTCCAGAGTCAAGTGTAGGTGAGGAGGTAAAAATTCACACACCCAACCGTGACTGAACAAATAAGAAGGCCATATATTGTAATTATAGGTTTAGAATTCCCTTAGCTTGCCATTTGCTTCAAAGACACGAATACTTAGTGTCAAATGCCCCTCCCCCCATTCCCATATTCTTCATTTCTTTGGTCATTCCTCATACATTCACCCTGCAGAAGCAATGTCCAACTCACAAACCTCATTTATCCCGAAAGACAATCCATAAACAGGTTGTTGGAAATTAAAAGTACATTTTGCACAGACAGTTGAGATGTTAAGAGTGGTTAGAGTCTCAGCCGATACTCAGCATAGCAAAATCCACACCTATAGCAACACCAAATTATTTCTGTAGGGACGAGCTCCTCATTCTAAGTCTGAGCTGCATCTTTACTGAGTTCCGCTAGACTCTTGGGCTGGAAATCCTGATGGATGAGAAAGAAGATGCAGTGACGGGGGGACCTCAGCGGAACCGAAGACGTCCATTGGGAAGAAAGATGCTTGGTGGGGGGGCCTGCAGTCAGGCTGCCTCCGTGAGGAGTGTGGAATTTAAGGAGGGAATTTATTGAACGAATAGAAGGACGTCTTGTTTGTGTTCTATGTTGGTTCCTCGCATTCCTTTCCTCTGACTTATTTGATCTCCATTTATTCAGTTTCTTGTCTCCCCAGCCCCAGGTCTGTGTAGTCTCTCCATCGTCCTACTGTAACCAGACTCCCCATCTCCCTACCTAAGGGAGTAGGAGTAATGCACTGATCTTTAATGAGATCTAGGTGATTTTTGGAAATCTTGCTCATGAGGCTGCACTGCATCAAATCCCCAACCCCAGGCCCATTACCTGGCTCGTATCCTCTCTGCCCTGGGTCTGGGCCCTGGGACAGTTAGCATGTGACCATCTTCAAGAATTCTGCTAGGAGTGGGCGCCTCCGACAGAACCCGGCTGGCACTTGAAAACTCGGGAGCTTTGCTTGCAACAGAGCAGATTTTCACTGAGCAATACTTAAATTGAAAATTGGTGGGTAAGGAGCCCTGCCACCCGGCCATGGCACCTGCTGGAGCCCACGAGGAAAACACCAGAAAGATCTTTGCAGGCACTATCTTTTAACTTCACTAACTCCTCAACCCTCACAACTGTGTGTGGCTGTTCTTAGTGTCTCTCACCCAGGGATTCTATTCAGTTGAAGTCTTGCAGATTGTTTCTTATTGAATATAAAAAGCACGCTAAGTAAATAGAGGCTACCTGTCATCTCGATGAACATATTCTACATCCAAGGCCAGGATATGTGACCCTATAATACAGGAACGCTATGGAGATGAGAGGATACTTAAGAAATGGATGTTTGAGATATACATGCTATTTTCATGTTCTCATAGAAACAAGCTCTGTGGATCCTTTACTGTATCTGAATTCCCACTCTTAGGAACCTTTTCCAGTTCAGATACAGCAAAGCCTTATTGCTCATTCAATCTTGAGGACGAATTGATTTCATGTCCCTGGAGTTGTAACATCCAGGACAAACAGGATGGAAGAAATGACTTTCAACCTGGGGAACGTTTAAAATGCGTATGCATTCCTGGTCCCAGGAGTCAGACATCTCACTTAGGAGGCTGAGGCAGGGGGATGCTGCATTCTTAGCTCTTCAAGTGACCCTGACACCTGATTAAAGTTGCATAGCCCCTGCTGAGACCAGAACCTGCCTGGAGCAGAGAGTCTTTGTGGGTTGCTGGCAGCAGAGGCCTAAGGCTGAGTGTGTGGACAGGCCTGGGTGGGATTTGGCCATGGCAGCAGAGGCCTAAGGCTGAGTGTGTGGACAGGCCTGGGTGGGATTTGGCCATAGAGCTTATTTTGAAGTGGGGCTTTGCTTTAAACTCAATGCTGTCTGTATGGAAGGGATACCGCCAATCTGGGCTGGTCACCTGAAGGATAATCGTTTCTTATTACTTTTTTTTTTATTAGATATTTTCTTCATTTACATTTCAAATGCTATCCTCAAAGCCCCCTATACCCCCCCCCCCCCCCCCAGCCTGCTCCCTAACCCACCTACTCCCACTTCCTGGCCCTGGCATTCCCCATGTACTGGGGCATATGATCTTCGAAATACTAAGGGCCTCTCCTCCCATTGATGACTGACTAGGCCATCCTCTGCCACATATGCAACTAGAGACACAGCTCTTTAGTGGCTTACCTGAGGTATGGCAAACTGACTCCATTCAGGTTCTCCGTAGTGAAGAGCAGCTGGGGATAGAGGAGTCAGTAGTTAGCTAGTGCCAACATGAGCATGAGAATGTGACTCATTGAGACTCACAAGGGCACAGCTTTGGAACCTTTTGTCACATCCCCTCCCACTGGTTGCTCTGGGTCTTCTCTATGCTCCTTTCCCAAGCCGCTCTTTTCCTTTCTTTTCCTTTCTTTTCCTTCCTTTCCCTTCCCTTCCCTTCCCTTCCCTTCCCTTCCCTTCCCTTCCCTTNACCCAATGAGGCCATTGGCAGGAGGCAGGGTCAGCTCTCCTGCTTGCCTGCCTTCAGGCTGGCTCACCTGCATCAACACCTACAGAACCAGATTTACTGTGCTACTCAGTTGAGGTTCAGGGAGCCCATTCTCCCAAGTGCTGCTGCCTATGAAGGGCTGGGACAACTTTTCTGCTCTCTCACCCTCAGGGTGGCTCACAGCTGCCTTTACCATCAGGACCGGCTCCACGGTGTTGCCCAGGCAAGGCACAAGGCCTGCTCTCCTGAGTGGGACAGCCAGTGATGGGCAGGGCCAGCTCCCCTGCTCTCATAACCCAAGCCTTTCTTAAGAACTTATTCCTACAAAATTTTGCAAACTAGGAACAGATTTCTTCAGTATAGAAACACTCGATGGTGGGAGAAACTGTTGACAAATGTATTTGCACAATTTTCCTGGTGATGCTCTTCTGAAGTGCCTTGTCTCTTCCTTTCCTCTACACCACATCATAAAGCCAAGAGTGACAATCAGGTCTTCATGGTCAGTGTGTTTTGGAGAGGTTGTTCAGGCTGGGTGTAGATGGAGAAAATAAGTCATTATTTAAAGCAAGTATGGATTCTTATGTGACATGAGCCTTTGTCTCTGTGTGTGTATGTGTGTATGCAGACCTGTGTGTGTGTGAGTGTGTGTGCGTGAGTGTGTGTGTGTATGTGTGTGTGTGTGTGTGTGTATGCAGGCCTCTGTGTGTGTGTGTGTGCACTGAGACCAGAGATACTGTCTACTTTTTTCTCTTCTGGCTGGGAACTCACTAAGTAGGCTAGGCTGACTGGCCAACAAGTCCCAGGGGTCTGCCTGACTCTACCTTCTCAATGACAGGATTACCCACATGAATTTGTCATGCCCATGGGTAAAACTAAAGTGCTTGTGCACACAAGAGAAGCACTTTATTAATTGACTCATCTCTCTAACACCAAAAAGAAACGTTTGAAGTTTCTGAATAAAGGTTTGTATTGAGGGCGTGTTTTCCCAAAAAGTACCTTTTTTCAACTACACCCCCACTCAATGCTCAGGAGAAAGATAATTGTAAATCCTTGCTAAAATAAGACCCCCACCAAGGATAATCCTAGATAGGTATGGTTCATTTTCTTGCCACAGCTGCAGGGTGGAAGGTGTTCCTATAGCTGGTGGTGTGCTCCCTCTTCCACATCTGCCATGGCTCTGTCACTCTGCTGCCTCTGCCCAAAGACCTCCATCTTTTCCTTTAACCTTTTTTCAGAAACATTCTGCTGGGGGCCAGCAGAGAAACTCCAGCCCTTGAAGGAGAGTTGTGCCATGGGAGTCACGTGTTTAAGCATCTACTAAGGTTTATGCCATACGGTGAGTAGTTTAAAATGCTGGTCTAATAAACAGTAATGACTGTTCTACATTCTGGCTTTCCCTGAATGAGATTGACTCATTTTCCATGTTCTAACTATCAAGGTTGTCTCCTTATCCCAGACATGACTTCTAGGAGCTGCTCATTTCCCTGACGCCAGGCCTGGGGCTGCCTTGCAGGTGGGATGGAATTATTTTCACAAAGCCTGATGAGCCATTCTGGTCTATCATTGCGGATGAAAGGTATACTGTAGTGAGAATTTAAAACACAGAAATAGGAACCTGTTTTTATTTTAATCTCAGGTGTGGGTCATGGGGCTGCTTCAGATTGTCCACAGCTGCTGACTATGATTTACCCCGTGCTCTAGCAAGGGAGTGATTTTGCCAGCTGCAGAAGTTTCTGCAGTTGTGGGACATTTGGAATTCTGGGTACTTTTCAGAGGATATATGAATTCCAAAACCCCTGCTGGTTGGTGGTTGGCTGGTTGGCTGGTTGGCTGGTTGGCTGGTTGGCTGGTTGGCTGGTTGGCTGCTATTGGTTGTGGTTTGTCAAGTAGTTGTGAGCAAGGAGACAAAAAGAAGAAATTAGATATCCTCACAGCAAGGATCAAACTTGCCCCAAGAAATTCAGTGCCCCAATCAGCAGAAAGTGGTCTTTGGTATCCTGGCTCTCTTTCCCCTCAATCCTTTTTTTTCTCTCTCTTAAGTAGTGTTAGGGAGTTGAAAGGGTGGGAAAAAGTGGAAGAAAAAAGAATCCACAAAGTAGCTAAAAGTCAGGCTACAATGTATCTGCTTTTATTAAGTTATTTTCCCACCACTAGCAAGCTGAGACTTGCAAAAATGCTCGAAGCAGGCTGGCAGCAGCCTCCATCCAAGCCTCCAGCTAAACTGCTAGGGTAAGGACAATGGCATAGCCACATTCTTTATCTGTAGAATGAAGATAAAAATAGCCACTTTATTTGTGGTAAGACACAAATATACTAACAATTAGAATGCCTTCCTGGTTAGAAGGGTAGGCTCCAGACCCAACTGCCCAGTCGTGAATGCTGGCCCCATTACTTCCTATCTATGTGACTTTGAACAAACTCCTAGGTTTTCACCATGATAAAATTGGGTGAGTAACAACATCCACCATGCGAGATTGTTGTGGATAATAAGCGCCAGTTACATAGATGAGACCAGTGCCTGGTACATAGTAGGGCTCTCACTTGAGAGCAGAAACTCATTACATGGTGTTAGTAATGATCTTTATTACATTGCTAAAATAGGAACTGACCTGTGGATTTTGTCTTTGATCTCTGCTGCCCAAGACACAGTCTTAGCTGTGTCTGCAGCATTAGCTTTGGGGTTTAGAGTTTGTTTATAGTCTGTTTAGAATGCCCAAGAGTTCAGAGCATTTAATTGCTTAAAAATTTTTTTTTTAACTTTAGAAACAGGAAAAATAAAGTTTCTTTTCTTATGTTGAAGTTGGCCCAAGATGGGCTGCCAAGAGAGTGAAAGCTTGTTGGATGGACTTTTGATTTGGCTTATACATTATCTGAAAATTGCATTTTTCTTTTTATTTGGTGTGTGTGTGTGTGTGTGTGTGTGTGTGTGTGTGTATGTATGTGTGTGTGTGTGTGTGTATGTGTGTGTGTGGGGAGGGCACATGGGCCTGTTCCAGGACACCCATGTGGAGGTCAGAAGATGGCTTTCAGGGCACAGTTCTTTCCTTCTACCACTTGTGGTTTGTAGACTGAATTCAGAGGTCATCAGGATTGGCAATGAATTTCTTTATTTTCTAAAACATTTCTGTGACCTAGTTATTATATTTTAAAAGATTTATGAAAAAAACAACAACTAAAGAAAGTAATATGAGAGAAAATGTGGTCCACTGTGGTAGTTTGAAGGAAAATGTCCCCATGGGCTCATTCATATAAATACTCTTATACTTGACTCCCAGTTGGTTGAACTGTTTGGGAAGGATTAATGTCACAGCTTGCACGTCTCCGACCGGCAGAGACAGTGGGAAGAAATGACATGGGGACGCCAAGGTGGGTTCAGAGCAGCTTGCCTTCACAGCTTCTGTTTTATTCTGCTTCTCTCTCTCTCTCAGGTTTCATACAGCTGCAGCCATTCACTCACTCACCCTGGTCTCTCTAACGCTGGTCTCTGGTCTCTCTCATCTGGGGCTGCCCTCAATTTATACTTCCATTCACTCACACCACCTCACACCACCCAATCATAGATGCACACGTCCAAGGCAGCGTGCAGGATTGGCTGACAGAATGGTAACGTGAGATGTTGCTCTAATCTCTCCAACGGGTTACACATGCTGCTTTTACTGTACATGACTGGGATAAACAAGCGAGGTCACGGGGCTTGGCATATAGCCAGGCGCCATCTTAGGTCCATGTGGCTGCGCCTGCTCCTCACAGATTAAGAGGTATAGCCTTGGTTTTTTTTTTTTTTTTGGTTTTTCAAGACAGGGTTTTTCTGTATATCCCTGGCTGTCCTGGAAGTCACTTTGTAAACTAGGCTGGCCTTGAACTCAGAAATCCTCCTGCCTCTGCCTCCCAAGTGCTGGGATTAAAGGCGTGCGCCACCACGCCCGGCTCGAGGTATAGCCTTGTTGGAGCAGGCACCGGGGTTGAACTTTGAGGTTCCAAAAGCCTATCCCATCCAGCTAGCTCTTTTTGCCTCATATGTGTGGGTCTGTCGGGATGGAAGCTCTCCGCTCCAGTGCCTGCCTGCTTCTCTGCACCATACCACAATGGTCATAGATTCTCAGAAACTGTTAGCCCTAAGTAAATGCTTTCCTTTGTAAGGATCTTGGTCATGGTGTACTATCACAGCATTAGAAAAGCCAGCCACAAAACCTAAACTATTTGCTCTCTTGCTCTTTATAGGAAGAGGTTACTGACTCCCCATTCAAGAAATAAGCACGCCATCCTCACTATTGACTCCCACAACCTGCGCTGTCAATCAAACTATCATTTAACAACACCTTTGAAAGTCCTAGGTCACCTCCTGAATTTCATGTTATTTCCCTTTGCAAGCTTAATAACATATACATATAAAATATTATTTATTTCATTTCCTCCTGTTCTTCATAAATGGAGTGATACTCTGGTTTTTCTGTCATCTATATTATCATCTCAGGATCATGTGGCTTTCATCCACTACACTTTCCCTGCAGTTAGACATGGTGTGTGTGTGGGTCTTGTTACATGTATTTGTTAATACTTCTTATTTTCAAACTCAAGTTTTGGATAATCTGGTGATGATGGAAAAGATAAAAAAAAACCCACACTTTAAAATACCACTTATTATATATTTATTCTGCGATAGTTACTGGATTCAATTAATTTAACTTCTGCCATCATTTAAATCTTAATCACAATGCTGATAGGAGGATGTTATAACTCTCACGGAGGTTAATTAACACACCAAAGGTCATAATGCTAATACATGGCAGAATATAGATTTGAACCAAGATTTAACTCTCAGCCTATGTCATTAATTCTTCCTGCTTATCCAAAGATGTTTTGAGGAAGATAATTTGAGGCAGTGATTGAACTATGAGGAAAATGTGAAACTGTTAAGATGTGCTGATTAACTAAAATGTTAACAATAAGAAAGACAATATAATTTAAAGTTTTCATCTAATGTAGGGAAACTCTCTCTCTCTCTTGACTAAGCAATAAAAGAAATTGTTAATTCCAGAAGTTAAAAACCTAAACAAGCCTCTAGAGGTGACCTCATGGGCACAGAAACTTAGGATTTGTCCATTTTGTGTGAATCAGAGCCACATTACAGCTTTTGTGGTTGGAATACCTCATGAGGCAGGCATGAGGATATTCTTGCCGGGACAGATTTTAGACCGTGTTTCCCACAGACCAGAAGTCAGGGGCCCACTGGTTACTGTTCTGATCTCTGCTGTCTTTCTCCCTCAGTGAAAAGTGACACAGTTTCATGGATCAGCCTGTCACACACACACACACACACACACACACACATTGTACATACATGTACCACAAATACTATACATACACACACCACACACACTACCTACACACTCTGCACTTATGAATACATTCATAAG
Source organism: Mus minutoides (assembly GCA_902729485.2). Classification (NCBI taxonomy): domain Eukaryota; kingdom Metazoa; phylum Chordata; class Mammalia; order Rodentia; family Muridae; genus Mus; species Mus minutoides. Next base: position 964,013 of record LR749845.1, read on the forward strand.
TCTCTCTCTCTCTCTCTCTCTCTCTCTCTCACACACACACACACACACACACACACACACACACGATATATATGTATATATATACATATACATAACAAATACTATACACACATACTATACATACACAGTACATATTCACTTTGCACACATGAACATATACATCCTATGCATACACATAGACACATACCAAGTTTTGACTAAACATGGTAATTATATACTCTTTAAGCTTAAAAATCTCATGCAGAATGTTATTTAGGACCTATTAATGTATATGTGGCTTAAAACATGACAGAACTAAAATGGAGGAAGCGTGGTCTTGAGGCCAAGTTACCATCTTCTTGGTCGTGGGGCCTGCTTTGGAGGTGCTGTGCTTGGGCCTGACAGCTCTCCTCTCCTGTGTGGTTTGTAGTGTGGATACTTCCCTGCAAATGGACAGTTGGGGTGACCTTTGATGGTGACCATATGACATGGAGTCAGGGAGGAGAGTACAGACGTCTCTGGTAGAGGTGGTAATGCCAGCAAAGTGTGAGCACATGTGTGCTTTAAATCTGAGCCAGTGGTCACCCCAAACTATGCACAGGATATTAAGATTGTTAAAGTTACCTTGGCTGGACCATCAACAGGAACAGAACCATTTGTTCTACCCAGCCTGAGAAAAATGTCTGCCAAGCTTTTTTAAGATCTTAAAGGAAATTCCTCTTATTGGGAATGCCAATGCAGATGGGTAAAGGCATGCCGTCATACTTTTTGCTGAACGAGAAGTGTGGCCCACATGACCCGCCACCGTGTCATTTCATTACTGTAAGGTTTGGGGTAGAAACGGAGTCTTTGACATGGAATATAGAGTTGAAATCTCGAAAATCAACTTGATACTTCTTTTGACTTCTCCAGTCTGTGACAGCTCCTAGCTCCAGCTTCTTCTTCATGCTTCCAGAGACGCTGGAAACAAAACACTACATTCTCTGGAGGACAGGGGATTTGACTCAGAGCCAGGACCTCCAAGAACAGCCTGAGAAGACCTTCTGGATAATGTGTTCCAAAGGGGATGGTTGGGGGTAGAAGGGACAGGACTGGGGGCGGTGCATCAGATTCCAAACGCAGCTGACAGTGAGGCTTTCAAAAGCTGGCTCTTGATTTTTAAAGTTCCCTCTTTGGATTTCTCTGTCTCCATCCTTTCTCCTCCCCTAAAAAGCTCTGAGTGATTCATTTGTCTTTGTTCTTACGTGAAGTCCCATTATGCTCAACCAGCACACGGCATCAATGAAAGACACGGCAGCTAAAGCCAAGAAAAAGCATTTGGCCAGTTTGAGTTTCTCTAAAGTGTATTTCTAGACACACGGATGGAATAGTTAAATGTCAGCTAACATCTAATTTATTAACAGAGGTGCACAACATACTTTAAATAATATATTAATATAGAAATATTACTGTTTCCAACCTTCAGCTTCCTGGAAAGATGTTATGTAATTCTTCCGTGTGTGTTTCTTTCCTAACTTCTGGTTGAGTCACCCCATACTGATCTGTAGGGTCATCATTCCTATGTCTGGCTGTTGGAGAAACAGTAGTTGTGAACCCTGTTTAATATGACCACTAAAACTGCTGTGTCAGGCTACATGTCCTTCACAGATTTGCTCTTTTTGGTTTGTTCTTTGACACAGTTAGTACAATGTGTTTTGATGATATTTATGGCTTCCTCCAACTCCTTCTAGAACCACCTCCCTTTCCCCTACCCACAGACTATCCTGTTCTCTCTTTCTCTCTTTATACTCTCATCAAGTCTGATTTGTGCTGCCCAGGAATGTATGGCACCCACTGGAGTGCAATCAGTTTAGTCGGGGGCCACACTCTTAAAGCAAACTGAGCTTCCCTCTTCAATCAGCTATCAAATACTATGAGCTTCTAGGTGAGGGGAGGGACTTCATGCCCACCTCCTTTCTCCCTGCTGGGGTTTGGTTTGGCTTGAGCTTGCATAGGTCCTGTGTGTGATGTGATAGCTGTGATGTACTCATTTACAGGACTGCCCTGCACTGAGCACAGTGTTCCCTTGTGCTCATCCCCCCAACTCTGGATTTTATATTCTTTCTGCCCTTCTTTTGCAGTGATTCTAAGCTTTGGGAGGAGGGATGTAGTTCCATTTAGGACAGAGAATTCTAGAATCTTTTATTCTATGCACCTTAACCAACTATGAGTCTCTGTGATCACGGTCATCTTCCAAAAACGGAAGTTTCTCTGATGGGGGTTGAGAGATGTATCAGGAGTCATTTTAATGCATAAGTCATTAGGAGTCAGTTTAATACTATCTCCACTTAGCAGATAGTATTATTAGTAGAGTCTCCCCTAGGGCCTCTGGCTTGTCTAGCCACATGTTCTTGGCTGGACAATGGGTCCAGGTATGGGTTTTATCTCCACATGATGTTTTTGCCACTATTGTGCTAGTGGGCATGTCATGGTAGACCAGTCACTATTGTATACTGCAGTGTTCACAGTTGTGTAAGACTAATGAAGGTGTCCATCACGTCTTCAACTACCATGAAAGCTATCCAATAGAGATGAAGCTTCCAAGTCAGGCCTAGCATGATATCTCCATGTTCTATGACTCAAGCATGTGGTGTCTTCAGCAATGAGGTCTTTATCATTAAGTTCTTGAGGGTAACCTTTGGCATTAGCAATATCCTGTAATGTTTGGGTATCTATGGCGCCTCACTGGAAAGTAGTGTGGAAGCCCCTCAGAAAGCTAGCAATAGAAGTGCCACACGATCCAGCTATATCACACCTGGGTATTTACCCAGAGGACGCTGTCTTATAAAAAGACACCTGCTCACCCATGTCTGTTGTTCTCTCTGCAGACTTGCTAGGGAGTGGGAACAGCCTCGTATCATCAGTTGATGAGTAGACAATGAAAATGTGGTATATTTATGCGGTGGAATATTATTTGACTGTTAAAAAACCGAATTATGAGATTTCAAGATAAACATATGGAATTGGAAACGATCATTCTGAGTGTGGTAACACAGAAAGACAAAAAAACATTGTATGCTTTTTCTCATTGTGAATGTTAGCTTTTACTCTTTAGATATGTGTGTTTCATTTAGAATATCCATAGCGATCAGGGGCCGTGTGTGTGTGTGTGTGTGTGTGTGTGTATCTTTTAAGACATGGGAGATAGAATGTAGTGATATAAAAGGGGAAAGGTGAATAATGGACCAGGAATGATTGGTTAACAGGGTGGGGGATGGGAGGACAGGGATGGATGCTGTCCAGGAGGAATAAATACCACTAAAGTCCTTTGAAAAGTGTCATGTGGAAATCTGTCACTGTGGGAACTTCTGAATGTATATATGCACATGATATATTTATAAAGAGATAAAGAGAGAAGGGATATAATCTATGGAGGTGTAGTCAGGTATGGGGGAAGGGGTTGCCTCGGTGAGCCCATGCTGAGGCATCCCTTGACACTGAGGGACCAGTCACAGGATAGTATAATATAGAATAGAGCTTATTCAGAGCATTTGGAGGGGNGGAGGAGGAGGAGAGAGGATGGCCATGAGCACATGGAAAGGGGGGGAATAAGAAGAGAAGGCATGAGAGGACAGAGCAAGAGCAAGAGAGAGAGAGAGAGAGGAGGGGCAAGCAGGCCTTTTATAGTGAGTCAGGCACATCTGGCTGTAGCCAGGTAACTGTGGGGTAGAGCTTACACAGAATGCTAATAGCACATATTAATTTAAAATGGAGTTCCTCCATGACAACGTCCCTACTTTATATCATCCTTTAGCTTACCTCTCTAAATTTTTTTGTCACCCCAGTATATGATTTCTGTCTGGAAATTGTAGTCATTTGCATTTAAAAGTGACTTTAAAAAAAGATTGCTGGTTTATTTTTAACTCTACTCCATAGCTGTAAATACAAACCTTAACCTTTGGAAAGGAACTGAACTACATCAGGTTCTTTTAAGCGTCTATTTTATGCATTATGTATATATGTGTGCATTATTTATTTGTGTGTTGTGTGCATACGTGTAAGCCAGGTGGGTGGGAGCCATGGCTTGTATGTGATGGTTAGAAGACAACTTTCTGGAAAATTGGTTGGTTTTCTCCTTCCACAGTGGGTTCCAGGAATTGAACTCAGGTCTTCAGGCTTGCACAGTGAGTACTTTCCCCAGCCCAACCACAATACTGGTCCTAGATTAAACTTCTTTTACTTCCCTTTTACTGACAGTATTTCAAAGAAGCACAGATATGGGTCAGGGTTATTGAATGTTTGTATAAAATAACTGAGAGATATTATATGTTGCTATCTGTAAGATTTTTGTAAGGAATCTAATACAGTTCTACTCCTTTATAAGAGACAACCCTGGGCAAGAAAAGACATGCTTTATAGTAGGGCATTTGTGGAGCGTAAGGGGCTGTGGGAGTCCTGTTTCTGCTTTATGTGTCTACGTTGTTTGCATCACATGCAGCCTTAGCCTTGACCTCACCACTCCCTTTCCTAACATTCTCTGTGTTAGCGAGGTTGGTAAACCGCAGGGGAAAGCTCGGAGACAGCCTCTGCTTAGAGGCTGCCCTTGTTCTTAGGGATACAGCATGCAACTCTGGAGAGAGACAGGGATGACTGCATGTGCGCCAATTCCTTTTGAATGAAACAAATGCTTTGATCAGAGGAAAAACAAAACTGATCTTGTTGAAATGACTTTAAGCAGGGAGAAAAACCAGGAATAATGGCAGCGCTGTGAGGTGCCTGTCAGGCTGTCTGAGTGGACACTAGAAGATGCTTCAAAGTGGCCTTCCGCATTTAGTAGTCATCAGAATCATCATCACCATCATCGTCATGATAGTCTTCATCATCATCACCATCATCACAATCATGGTCATCACCCTCTTTGTCTCTATTCTCATTTGCAGTCCACATGTGATGGCAAGGACTCTGTGTTGATTGACACAATCACTTCTTGCATAACTAATGTGCCGGGTCTTGTGGTAGGAAGATCTAGAGAAGAAATCCATATGAAGTAACTGCCATGCAAACCGGTGACAGCTTGTTTCACTCTGCTCCAGTCTTTGTCTTGAAATGCACAGAGTTATAAAAGGCAACCTGATGGAGAGGGCCATTTTCAGCCTTGTCCATTCTTTCTGTCCTTCTCTTGCAGTTTGCTCTCCGGCATTGTCTTTCTTTGGTTTCTGTCCCCATGAAGGCTTTGGAGGCAATTATGTCACTGAAAAAAAAAAGTCCAAGCTTGAGAATGCGAAGACAGCCTTGGAGTCTGGGTTTCCTGCGTGAGAGAGCCGTGTCATTTTGAGCAGATCATGTTGGTTCTTTAGGACTCAGTCTTCATCTGGGTTAAAAAGCAGCTGTGTGATTTAGAAGACAGCAGGTATTCGGTAGAACTGAAGGTGGGGTTTCCCTCTATGTACAGTTTACATTTTAATGAGGTGTTTAATCTGCACGAGTGAGTGTATCCCTCTGGTGTGGTGGTTTGAGCTCTCATATCCCTGGCAGTTTGCGCTATCTCTGAGGGTCACGAGAGGTGCACATTTAGGGTCTGGGGCAGAAACCTGCATCTCTATATTATGGTTGGTGGATGACATATGTTGCCCGTCTATATCTGGTCCCCGTCCTCCATTCTCAGATTTGAATCAGTAATGATTCAGACTCAGACTTTAGATATCATGTAGGCCCAGATAAGCTCACTGAGACCTGGAGGGGTGAATGGCTTTCTCCCAAATTTTGTAGTTCACAAATTTTACTGGGGGAAAGAACCATTTACCATTTGAGATTGGCAGTTAAAGACCAGGCTTGCAAGTATCTATGTTTAGTCTGAGGGAGGCTTGTTAAATTCCATTTCCTCCCCTGAGTTCCTAACAGAAGCTTGTAGATACCCAACGTGGGCTATTTCTACAAGCCTGCTGGGTGGAGTGAGCTCACAAAAACCTTAAAAGGGGGAGTCTGACGGCCTTAAACTTTTTTGCTAAAGGGTGTTAGGACGGATGGAACTGGGGCAAAGATAGTACCTCTTGGGACCCCAGAGCTTCGCCGAAGTCCTTCCAGGAACCCCTGGATGCTTCACCTGAAAACTTTTGTCCAAGACTCTTAACATTTTTAATGGAATGTTTCAAGTGTGCCCCGAAGCATTAAACAAAAGATGGCATGACTCCTGGTAACTTCTTGAATTGTTTTTTTTGCCAACCCTAATTCACATTACTTTTAAGAAGGAACGGAGCAAAATTTAAAAATCCATGTATCCTGAGCACACCCTACCCCACACTTCTTTTCTTGAGGAAAACACAACTGTGAACCCTGCATTTATATTTACACTTGGCATATGTGTACATATGCGTTCATACTTACCATGACTAGTATAGTCAGGGTTTGCATGTTTGTAAACTTTGACAAATAGATTAGGCTGTGCGGTTTTTGTACTGTGTTTATTTTATCCAACAGTGTGCTTTAAAGATTTGTCAAGGTAGTCCATAATCCTTCAACTGTCATCTTACACTCTAGAGAAATAGGGCAATACTCATTTTCTTGTCTCAAGGACTTTGTCTTAATAGCCTCATGCCGGGCATTGCTCTCCTCTCGAGTGCTTCATATTTGAACTTTATCTATTCTCTTCCTCCTCCTCCTCCTCTTCCTCCTCCTCTTCCTCCTTCTCCTCCTCTTCTTCTTTCTCTTCTTCTTCCTTCTCCTCTTCCTCCTCCTTCTCTTCTTCCTCCTCTTCCTCCTCTTCTTTCTTCTCCTCTTCTTTCTCTCCTCCTCTTCCTCACCCTCTTCCTCCTCCTCTTCCTCCTCCTCTTCCTCCTTTCCTCCTCCTCTTCTTCCCCCTCCTCCTCTTTCTCCTCCTCCCCGTCTCCCTCCTTCTCTTCCTCCCCCTCCTTCCCCTTCTCCTTCACCCCTTCTCCTCTTCCTCCTCCTCCTGCTCTTCCTCCTCCTCACCCTCTAGCTTCAAGACAGGATCTCACTATGTACCCCCAGCTGCCTGGAACTCACCATGTAGGCCAGAATGGTCTTGAACTCCCAGAGACCCAGGACTTAACTATTATACAAAGAAAATCCAGGTTAGGCCACAGAACTTAGAGGCGAGCATGCAGTGTTCTAAATGACATAAGACTGTCCTGTGCATGTGGGAGCGCGACTCTGAAGCTTTGTTTCTGAGAAAAAGGAAAAAGGAGAAAGATTGTTTGTGCGGCACTGTTTCGTTTTTCCTCTAAAGCATATTTAGCGCTGACCTCTGGGTGACTTTAGGGCTGTAGTTTTGAAGATCTTCTTTTGTTTAAGCTACCCCTCCTCCATCTTTGGTTGTGCATTTGCGTATGCTTCAAATTGTGGTGAGGTTCAGTTGGACCTGAATTGTTGCCCAGGAACTTTGGGCTGACGCAACTTGTATCTGCTACTTATCACTGTGGGGAGGCAAAAAGAACAGGCTGTGGGAAGGGATGCCAGGAAAGACTTCTCTCATCCCTCAGCTTCCAGGAAAGAGCCTCCTGCCTTCCTCAAAATCTGGGGAGCTCATCCTACCCCACCCCCCAATCACTGGGGAGTTCATCCTACCCTTCCCCATCTCTGGGGAGTTCATTACACCTCCAGCTCTGAGTACTTTATCTCCATGATGTCCCTCTCTTGCTTTCTGTTCCTGGTCGCCCCCCAAAATCCCACTAAGTTGTTCTGGTTATGGGACACCATAATTTCCATCAGCTGTATTTTGCCAGGTTGGGATCCAGTGTCCCAGCACTCAATAGGGGAGCTCTCTCTCCCTCTGTCTCTTGTCTCTGTGTCTCTGTTCTCTCTCTCTCCCTCCCTCCCTCCCTCCGTCCCTCCCTCCCTCCCTCTGTCCCAGAAGCCAAAGGGCCCCAGTGTGATCATAGGCAGCACAGCTGCAGGAGAAGGCCTAAGAAAGATTAGGCCCTCCCCACAGCTGAGTGTATTTTACCAATGTAAATGTTGATCTCCTCATTCTAAACCCTCAAGGGACCCAAGGAGAGGCTGAGTCTCTGGAAACTTAACTAGACAAAAATTGGTATAGTGGCTGGGAATGCAGCTGACCCAAGGCGAGAAGCCTCTAGAGCAGAGAGAAGGTCATCAAAAGGTCAAGGGGAAGAAAGGTGGGGGACTGAGGGGTTCAGACAGAATATTCCAAGGACTGTAAGCTTTTAAATAAATATTCCCACCCCTGCCCCCTGGTTTATCAAGTCCTCAGAAGCTTTTGAAGTTTACTAATCTTACCCCAAACTCCTGTTGTAGTCTAGGCTGGATCTAGTCTGAACTGTCACATTGTCCCAGAAACAAGGTGAATGCTGGGAGCCTTCTTATCAGGAGGCCCCTTATCAGTGGGGCTCTGAGGGAAGCCTGCTGAGATGTCAGAGTAAAGGTGCCTTGCCCTGCTGACCCTTTCGCCCTTCTCCCAGAAGCCCCATAGCCCTGCCTGCAGGTTTTCCCGGCCTCTTTTTCGGTGCAGGCCGGTATTTTATTAATGATGCTTTATCCAATTGCTTCTTATTTACTTGCAAGATGGTCACAAACAAAACAGCCAGCGCCCTGCAGGCTGAGCAGGCTGAGGTACTGAAGTGATCACAGGACTGAAACTATTTTAGAGTCGCTATTGTCACGTGTTTCCACGTGACTGCCATAGTCAGTGCTGGGACACGAGGTTCTGTGAAGAAACATCAGCACCATCCGCTACGGACACTATCCGCTCTTACATCTGTCCAACCACTCACGTCTAACCTGTGTGTTGTCTTATTTCATCTCCCCATCTTCCTTTAAAGAGGAGAGGGTGGAGGCTAGGGGAGACTTAAGTTTTACACAGCTGGGATAAGGAAAAACGGGTATTTAAACTCAGGCTAGAAAGGACGTGGGCACGTGCTTTTTGTGCTACCCTACCTTGGGGTGGGCCATGAATGTATTTGTGTTGTACACAGCATAAGTGCTATTTTAGTTTGGTGATGTGAACACGGCAATGGATTTAGAAATTGCTTTTTGTTTATGCGTGTTCTATACAAAGTCCACAAAATCAGACCCTTTTGATGCTCCAGAAATTTCTCACTTTTCCCCTAGTCAATCTGACCACTTAAATAATTTGTCTCTTGACAATGTAGTAGTATGTGTTTAGCACGCACTACATTCAGTACTAAGTTCCGGAGAGACCTAAAGGCTAATGCATTAAGACAAGCTTTAAAATGTTGAACTTTTCTTAGGAAAAAGCTCTATGGAGAAAAGGTTTGAGGCAGCGGTTCTCAACCTTCCTAAGACTTTGGCCTTTTAACAGTTCCTCATGTGATGACCCCCAACCATACAATGCTTTCACGGCTGCTTCATAACTAATTTTTCTAGTGTTAAGCGCACAGGTGATTGTCGTGGGGCGGGGATCAATCTTGGAGACTGACCTCACATAGCTAACTAGTGAGCCTAGACCTTGCAAAATCAGCAAATACAGGTTTTGTTTTTCTTTTTGTTCGCTTTTTTTTTTCTTTCTTCATGGACAAAGTCTAACAATAACTTGATACCTGGACCCATGTGTAATAAAGCAACTGTATAGATAGTCCTGTAAAATCAGGGTAACATGATTTAAACATATTGAATAAAATCTTCACATGGATATAAATTAGATAAATCATCATTAAGATTTAATTTTTTTTAAGGCTGAAAATCAAAAGTGTGCATTTTTTAATAGCGAAATTCATACAATAGAAACAACTCAAGTGGTTCTAACGATTAAGAAAGCAAAGAATAAGAGTGCGGCTGAAGAGACACCTAAGTAAAGAGCATTTGGCTCTTGCAGAGACACTAACCCAAATATTGGTTTACATATAGAAGATTTATCTATAATTCCAGGTCCAGGGGACCCAAGGCCCTTACTGTGCAGTACATTCACACAAATGCAGAGAGGCTGTTCCATACATGAAAAGGAGAAGTGAATTTTTAATTTTTTTCCCAAGACAGGGTTTCTCTGTATATCCCTGGCTGTCCTGGAACTCACTTTGTAGACCAGGCTGGCCTCGAACTCAGAAATCTGCCTACCTCTGCCTCCCAAGTGCTGGGATTAAAGGCGTGCACCACCACCATATGGCTGAGAAGTGGATTTTTAAAGGCTAAAAGAGAAGTCACTCCTTCAAAAATAGTTTTGGGGCTGGGAGCTGGGAGCTGATGGTGCACACTTTTGACCCCGGAATTTGGGAGTGAAGGCCAGTCCATCTAGGACAGTCAAGGCTAATACTACTCAGAGAAACCCTGTCTTGAAAAAACAAAAAAAGTTTTGGACTGGGCAGGTCAGCAGTAATGGAGTTTGACTCAGTAATAACAAGTTCACTTACCTGCTTACTGTACGCATCGGGTGCAAGCTTCTTGTATATTGGAGCAATGACAGTAGCCAGGTTTTGCAAATGAGGACCTAGTTTCTCTTCCTGTACAAAAATGGCTCAACAAATTAAATTCTAAATTAAATATGGTTATATAAACGTGTACGTGCATTTAGACATGACACAGTCTGAATTATTCCCAAGTATAATGTTTTTCTTATTGTAGGAAATATCTAAATCTTTGTAAAAAAAAAAAATAAAAGACCAGTTCTAATATGAATTTGTATGTGCTATCTACCAGGTGCTATCTATTTGGGTTTGGGTATGATGGTCTCTACTTTGCATGCAGACAACTGACAATTTGTAAACACAAGCCTCCACTGCGGGGTGGAGTGGTGAACAAGCCATCTGGCTCATGGGAAGGAACACTATTCCGTCTCTATCCAAATGTTCATTAAGGAAGATGAACTACTCAATCCGACTATTTCTAAGCACTTCCTAAGTTTCAATGAAGTCTCTATCGAACTTACTGGACATTTTAAGTGTAGATAAAATTCTCTGGACTAACTACATTCAATGCTGAGCAGTTTGTTTAAAAATGGAAACACTGTTACATCCCTACTACCCCATGCTCACAAAGAAATGTATGTTTTAAACTGCTACTGTTGAACAATCTTGGGAGGCTGGGGAGATAAAGCTCAGTTAGCAATTGCTGCTCTTCTAGAGGACCAAGACTTGTTTCTTCTCAGTTATGTTGGGTGGCTCACAAGCACAGGAACTCAGTTCCAGGTGATTTCTTCTGGGCTCCATGTGCAAACACAGGAGAGCTGAGGTGGAACCCAAGTACTCATGTAAAAGATGGGGACCCATAACAGTGCTGGGGTGGTCGAAGCATAAGGAAAGCTGGGGCTGCCCTGATACCCATTCTAGTCAAAACAGCATTGAGTTCAATGAGAAACTTCATCTCAAAAAGGGGATAAAGGAAGGTGCTGGCTGCCATACACACGTGTGAATGCACACAGAAATGCAGGGCACACAAAAAAAGAGATGCAAACTTTAGTAGGTAAGTAGAGTTGGCTGTGCAGGAGGCCTGCTTAAGAAAAATCTTACAGGGCAGTGGTGGCACACACCTTTAATCCCAGCATTTGGGAGGCAGAGGCAGGAGGATTTCCAAGTTCGAGTCCAGCCTGGTCCAGGGCCACACAGAGAAACCCTGTCTGGAGAAAAAAGAAAGAAAGAAAGAAAGAAAGAAAGAAAGAAAGAAAGAAAGAAAGAAAGAAAGAATCTTGCTTATTTGCATAATTTATATTTAATATTATAACTTTAATATTAAAGATAACATTTCCCTCTCAGATGAATTGTAATATAAAATCTATGTTTTCTGTGGCCTTAGGTGACCCCTGAGAAAGGGCCATTTGATCCCCGAAGAGGTCAGGATCCACAAGTTGAGCACCACAGTAAGTTGTGGCAGTCATATTGGGGCTGGGGCTGGTTAAAGGATGGGGCCGTGAGATGTCTTGCAGGAGCAGTGTGCGAGAGAGAGAGAGAAAGAGAGAGAGAGAGAGAGAGAGAGAGAGAGAGATGCTGTAACTCTTTGAGGTGGATCAAGCCTGATGGGGCTGGCTGTCTTTGTCTGCTCAGCAAAGCATCTTATTTTCCTGTTGGGAAAGGTCTTTGGATTTGGCCTTCATTTAGGACCAACATTTTGGCCCAAGAAAAGGGGACACCTGGTTTTAAGAAGTCCAGACTCCTTTAGAGAGTCAGTGAACATTTTATCCATTTGTATACGCCCAGGAAATAGAAGGCTCTGCTTGTCTAGCCTAAAAATAGACCTAAATCTTGCTTGTTGGAGGGCAGTTGTAATAAAGATTAGTACCTCTAATATCTCCTGTATGATGCATATTAGGCCAATTTCTACAATGATCCAAGATTTGTTTATACTAGATAAGGATATCTAATGACGTTTCTGTTATACAAGACAACACCCACAAACTCCTGACTGCTGGCTGGAGGACCACACTGAATGAATGAATTGGAAAGAATTATGTTTAGTTCTGGTCCCCTATTTAGCCAAAGAGAGGGTAAGTCCAGTGGTCAAATTTATATCGATAGGGTCATTTATAAGGGCTGTAGCCATAAGGCTATGAGGTTAGATTAAAAATCCCTGTCTTCATTGGGATACGTTTTAGGGATTACAGTTTTTCGGTTCTATTCCTGTGTGTGTGTGTGTGTGTGTGTGTGTGTGTGTGTGTGTGTGTGTGAATGCACATGCTCTTAGAGGCCGGAGGAGAGTGTGGGGTTTCTTCTTCTATCTCTGTCTAGTTTAATTGATAAGATAGGGTCTCTCACTGAACGTGAAGATTGTCGCCAGGCTCAGTGAGCTCCTTGTGCCTGTGGGTCTCCATCTCCCTATGCTGGCCGTGAGCAGCCAGGCTAGTTCTTTTAGAATGCCATATTCAACATATTCTGCCTCATTTGTCACTGGGAATGAGTTTTCCTGGGGGCAAGTGGGGAATGTTTTTGTCAAAAAGTCGTCTGAGTTGTGGAACCCACATTATTATTGTAGCGGTCAGGCGACTGCCCATGAGAGACATTGATGCAGCCAAACAATGCCAGTGCCTTCCGTAACCATCACATGGAACGGGAAAACTCCCACCTCGCCTGCACTGTCCCACTCCTTATAGACCCTTAGCTGGGGGGTTGTTTAGAAAACATGGACTTTTAAATTACATTTCTGAAATAGTAATACTACCAAAATATTAATCTTTAAAAAAACCTACTAGTTTCAGTATCCAATGGGTGGGCTGAAAAATCATGTATTTCTTTTTATAAACGTAGACTTAATATCTTCTCTTCAGATGAGTTTTTTTCTTTTTCTAATTTATTATTTCTGTTGAGTGTGAAATTAGATAACTGTTTCCTCTTGCTCCTGCAAGGATCATGTACCAGCAGGGCGATTGTCAGCCGTTTTACGCTGATGGACATTTTTCAATGGCTGACTCTCATGGTGATGCCAGGCATATTTTAATAGCTGATGCTCTTGACCTGGAATGTTTGAAATCAATGTAATATGTGCCTACATAATAGTAGCCTAGCCAGTGCTTCTGTGGGGCTTGCAGTCAGAATCCTTTTCAATTACTGTAGTATAATAAAAATCCCCTTAATAGAATTTGTTTAATTCTCACACTCACCCTTGGAAGGATGCGCTGTTATTTTTTTCCAATCACACAGATGGGGAGCCTCTGCGGGAAGGTTAAGTACCAGAGCTTTTAAAACACCCGCAGCCCCTCTGCAGAAACACTGCAATTCCCCCATTCAATCTCCGATTTTCACTGAACATTGAATCCATCTCCAGGCCGGCCTTTTGTTGTACAAACTCTCATTGATTTTTTTCAGTCTCTGGAAGAAAGAGCTGATAATGACTTTGGCCACCAACTGGCTCCCCACCCCTCTCTCTGTCACTCTTCTCCAACTTTGCTGGGAAATCAAGCTTCAGGTAAAGACCTTTCCTCGCAAGTTCAGTTGCTGTTCATTGAAATCTCTTAGAGACAGGCTCCTAATGAGCAATTAAAATCTTGCTTTTGTTTTACTCCATATTATTGTGTTGGCCCCAAGGGCCAATTCATTTAACACACAAAAAATAGCCCTTACCCCCTTCGGGCCACAGACAGTGGACAATTCCATCTAGTTCGTCCTTTGGCAAGGAGTGATGGATGTGTGGGAGGGACTCAAAGGTCAAAAGTTCTACTTCCTTCTCCTCTTAGTGAGTCCACAAACCAGGGCTGCAGTCGGGAAGCATGAGAGATACACAGATGACCCGGCCCCTCCCGGGACCTGCTTAACTAGAATCTGCATTTCATTAAATCCCAGAGACTAGAATCCATTCATCTGGATTCCGGGCCCTTCCTCTCTACCGTTGTTTTGCATTTGTGTCTCCATTCAAGTGTCCAGAACAGATCTTGGCTTTGGATGGTTCATTCATTAATATGCATATTCCTGTCAGTCTTATTAATGAGAAAGGATGTTCCTGTTTTGGGTTTACACCTGTTCTTCTGTCAAGAGGCATAACATCTCTAAGCAGCTTACATTAAAGAAGTCCTTCTGAACCGCCACGTGTGTTTCCCAGCGTGACACTATTTATTTTATCCGAGGACTTCAAGAAATGTTACCCTTCTTTTCCCATGCTTCATATTGGCTGGGAATACTTGTTTTCCTTTCATAAGCAGACTACGACACAGCTGCTTTTGATGTGAGATTAAAACCAGTGTGTCTGAGCCAAGCTATTTTACTTTGATGTTCTGTAATTGCAGTTGATTTTGACTGGATGCTCTTATCTAAACAGACCAACAGTTAACGCTTCACCAGGGTCCCTGGACTGTTGTGATGTGTTTGGAGTAGCACTTCACTTAGCAACCTGCTTGCCCCCTTCCCAGGTGGAAGGAGAAATTTTTTTTTTATATCTCTACCTGCATTTTAAAGTTCCCAGGCTTTGAAGGGGAATCATTGAAGGTTTTGCTTTTAGATGCACTTTATTTATTTATTTATTTGGGGGGAATTCCTTTTTGTTTGTTTGTTTATTTCTGAGATTGTAATTGAATTACGTTTCTTCTTTCTCTTTCCTCCAATTTAATTTTAATTTTGCAAAAAGGAAATGGGGATACTTCAGTGGGTTAATCCCAGGGGATGGGGCCCAGGGTGGGACCGGAAAGAGTTTCAGATTTTAGGAACAAAACTAAGCAATGGACAATGCAGCTAGCTGTAGATGAAGTTTGTGAATGACATCTAAGATGTCTTCTGGAAGACTGCTGTGTTGTTGTTGCTGTTGTTGTTGGTTTTTTTTTGTCGTGCTTTTCAATGCACACAATAATAACAAAGCACCTACCGTATTCACGGTGCGGAGTTCTCCTGTCTCTAGAGAACATGTGCCTTAGCTCTTCTGGAACAGTCTTAATTTTTTTTTCAGGGCTAAACCGTGTGTCTCAGTGTTTGGTCCAACACATATGTTCACAATGGGGAAGCAGAGCGAACAGACGGTGAAGCTTGATTCGCAGTAAGAAGTCAGGATGCCGTGTTTCCTTGTCCGGAGCAGCCCGTGTTGCACCTGGTAAGTGTGGAGAATGGTTCGGAAAGCGTTGCCAGGCCCAGGAAAGGTTATGCACAGGCAGGGGCTTTAGGGACCATCCCTTCTCCCCCCCACCCCGCCTGCTGGGACCCCCCCCTTCTACTCACCCCTCTACAGAACAGTTGAGCTCAGTGATAAGCCCAATGGAACCATTCCTGACATTTGAACTTTGGAAATTTTTGCAAACAAATTATGCGGCCAGTGAATCTGGCACAAGGCAATAAATTGCACACAATAAATACCTTCATGGGCTTCTGCCCAAGTCTGGCAGTTCAAACGTGTCCGATTTATAGCCAATTTAGATTAGCAAGGACAAGAAATGTAAGGATAATGCAGTTAATAAAAAGAGAAAATTGCAAACACCTTTCTAAACAATCATACCTTCAACTTTCCCCCCCTCACTAGGGCCCTCCCAACACTCCCCAGTTTTTGAAAATCCACCTCACCTCCCATAATGGTTGCAAATAAAAGGTAACGCCCATCTTGGGGTTTTCTAGGTCTTCATTTACTGTTGTCTCTGGTGGATGTGCTGAGCCAGTTAATTCTCACGCAGAGGCTAGAATCTGAGCACGAGGCTCACAGGCCCTTGGGGTCTCCTTTTTACTGAGTTATGGGCTTAAACTTGAGGCTCTCAGCATTTGGGGGGGTGCGTATCACATGACCCTTTCACCTAAGGGTCATCTGAGGCCATTGGAAAACACAGATATTTACATGATTTAAAACAGTAGCAAAATTACCGTTATGAAGTAGCATGAAACATAATTTTATGGTTGGGGGTCACCATAACATGAGGAACTATCAAAGGGTTACAGCATTAGAAAGGTTGAGAACCTCCGATTTAAAGGGAAGTCTATAGGAGGGGTATGCGCCTGGTCTCCATCTCTTTCTCTGGCAGCATGAATATGTAGACAATGGCCTCCTTTCACTTTTGGAGGGTTACAGTTCAGCTTCCTTGCTGAGACTTAGCACCGGTCTTCTCTGATGGACTCAGAGTGTGAGACGCGCAGGAGCATCTTCTGCAGGAAGCACGGTCTCATTTAATCGCTGTAGGAGAAAGGTAGGCCCGAAGGAGCCAGCTGTCTGCCCTCGAGTTCTTTCCTGCTCCAGGATTTTGCCTTTATCAGTTCAATTCTCTGAGCCCCACATTCCTCATCTGTGAAATGGGTCCAACAATATAGATGCCACAAGCTTATTGCACTAAATGAAAAAGCACTTACCAGTATGGGTGGGAGGCGACAAAGTGTCCCCCAGTGTCTAGTCTCTTTACAAATGCCCTGATGATTTTGATGTGGTAGGTGAGGGAACAGTTTCCTGCTTCTATATTCTCTGTATGGGGGCCTGACTTTGGCACACTGGGAGATGCATCCGATTTTAAAAAGCCAGCAAAGCACCTAACTAACCATTTGCTCATGGCTAGGCGCTTATGGTGCCTTGGGCATTTGGATTAGAACTACGAACAAATAAGATACCAGCAAAGATGAAACAGCTCCCATCTCTGACCAAGGGACTCTGCAGGAGCCCCTCACACTCATTGTCTAAATTATCCTCTACAAATCTTTGATGATCTCCTATTTTTGTTCACCACCCGGAACTGACTGCTGGCCTTCATTCTGTGTCCATTAGCAAACTACATTGACCAGAATACCAGTAAGCCACTGCTGCTAATGCTGCCGCCACTGCCACCACCATTACCACCAGCACCACTACCACCACCGCCTACATCCACACAACCCTTCTTGGTTTCTTTCCATTTAAATGGATTTAAGTTACTCTAGACAACCATTGCTCAGCAGCTCCTTAGATATCCGTGCATTTTGGGTAATGCTGCAAATGCATACCCATCTTGGAAATTTGCATAAACTTTGCATGGGGTCTGCTCTCACCCGGACCATGCACAGGAACGGATCAGCTGTCAATGAGACCCTGAGCAAGTCACCTACCTGTCCTCATTTCCTCATCTGGAGAAAGAGCAAGTGTCACATTACAGGCAATGCCTGTCTGGCTCCTGTGGTGTGGGATGTGGGTGACAAGGTCTGGCCTCATGGGAGACCCAGTCAGGGAGATGTGGGGGACCTAGGAGGCTGGAATTTTTAGGTGAAGGGCTTCACTTTTAGAGGTTTAACAATTCCCATTATTATCACGTAAATCAAATGGACAGTCTTTGAGGGTTTATGGCCCTCCATCTTCTTAGGGGGCACTGCCTCCTCCCACTTTAGATCTTAACCCAGAGGCTACCTGGGGGGTGGGGAGGGAGGTTCTCAAGGAGTGTTCTAATAACCAGCTCTGGGGTAGAGCCAGAGGGAAGGGCAACCCTTCTCTGGGGAGGAGGCATCAAATCTGGGGCCTCTGTAGGGCCCCATGCCCCACCCCCACATTCTCTTTAGCTTGAGTCAGAGCCGAGGGTACTCAGGCTCACAGATGGGAGCTGTTTCATCTTTGCTGGGTCAGAGGTTAATGGAGATAAGTAGTGTCTTCCTACCAGGAGGCCTCAGGAAAGCCCAGTGTGCTGTTTGAGTTGAGTCAGGATCTTAGAGATTCAACATGCTGATATTCTTTCTACCTTTTGCAGAGAGAGTGAGGCCCTGGGAGAGAAAGCTGCAGCCAGGCAGGCTGGGGTGAGAGGGCGACTAGAGGAGCCTGTCAGTCACTGAATGAAGGGGCTCAGGGTGAGACAGGGTAATTGCCTGTTGGGCAGATGGAAGTCTGTTTGCTTTGCTGTACTAAGCTGGGGGTTTGTGCACAGCCCACGTTCCATTTTGCTAAGTGTGTCCCTGGAGTGGGTGGGCTCCCGTGCACTAGCTGGGATGCTTGGCTGCCCACCCTTGCCACCTATGGCTCCTTTCCCTCAAACCAAACCAGATAGCCAGGGCACTAACTCTGACCTATCTCTGGCCAGGGTCTGCTGTGCAGGCAGCTGGTCCGTTCTGACATAGCCATGTGTATCTGCAAAGCATGAGTTATTTAGACTTTGGGCTTCTCTTCTGGGCTAAAGCAATCTCAACAGGTCAAACTGGGTAGCTAAAGAGGGACAAGAATGTTTCTAAATACACAGCAAACTGTTCCTTCTCTGGAATTCCTTTGTCACACCACATAAAAGTACATTTTCTAGGCCTGCCAGATGGCTCAGTAGATAAAAATGCTGGCTGTCAACCTTGGGGACCTGAGTTCAATCCCTGGGAGCCATATGGTGGAAGGACAGAACCAGGTCACACAGGTTGTTCTCTGACCTCTGCTGCGCATGTACACACAATAAATAGGACACAATTATACGTATTACATATATTTTTCTTCTGTGCTCCTAGGAGCAAGGAAGCTATATTGGTCACCTTTCTTGTTGCTGTGACAGAGCACCTGACAGGAGCAGTTTAAGAAAGCAAGGGCTTATTTTGGCAGATCGAGGGTGGGGGAAGACACGACCACAGGAGTACGAGGTCACCTAGAGTCCACAGTGAGAAAGGAGGTAAGTGAGCGCTGGTGCTCAGCTTGCTTTCTCTAAGCCTAGGACCCCAGCCCACTGGACGCTGCCACATACCCACAGCCTGGCTCTTCATCAGAAATGAAATGCTTTTGGAATTACCCTCACAGACACACTAGAGGTGTGCTTCCTCGGTGATCCTCAAATCTAGCCAGGTAACAATGGGGATGGACCGTCACAGTACCCCTGGAGCAGTGTTGGGTGTGCCTGTTGTCCCAAGTCCCTCCCCTCCCCCCTTTTAACTGACTGTCCTATGGAGGGACAGAAACAGAATCTCTTCATCCTCTCATTCTATGCTATGCACTGGGCAGGCCCTGTTCCACCCCTGCGTGATGTGTGTATGGGTAAGTCTCACCAGACCTGTGGGAAGTAGACACCCACTTTTGTATATCCCTCTCTGCCCTTGCAGGAGTTGTGCACCTTGCTGGCAGATGATAAGTTACTCTTCCTCCAGGGAAATGAGCCAATTCAAGTCAGATTAAATTATATTAAACGCAGGCTTTTATTGGGAAAATGCTCTTGGGCTGGCGAGTTCGCTTGCCACAAGGAAGGAGGTGAGTGAAGTCTTCAAGGGAAGGAAGAAAGAGGAGAGAGGAAATAAAGAGAAAGATAAAAACGTGCACGCAGAGTGGGGGAAGGGGGGAAGATGGAGAGAGAGAGAGAGAGAGAGAGAGAGAGAGCGCTAGCACAAAATACCTGGATTATAGGGAAGAGCCTCTGGGGGAAGGGCTGGAAAGTTCAGGGTTTGGAGGCAGGGTATGCCAGGTAGGGAGTGAGGGATGCTGGGAGAATTTGGAGGCCAGGTCTGCTTTGGTTTGTAAAATATGACCTCAGCAACTTGTCCCAGGGTCTGAAACCAAACAGCAGAAGGAACAACATGTTGGTTGAATCAATGTCTGTCTGTCTCTGTCTATCTTTCTCTCTGGGTCTTGATGTATGTATATATGTATGTACATCTGTATTGGGTATGTCTGTATGTCTGTATCTACCTACTTACTTTACCAAGTTACATGTTGCTGGGACCAGTAGAAGAGTAGAACTTGATTATCTGGGATATGCTGCTGGAGTGGTAGAAGCTCTGGCAGACTAGATGGAGAACAGGGACATTAGCTTAGACCACGACTGTCACATCAGTTTAGATGTGGCCATCTGGGAATGTGAGCCCTGTCTTTCCAAATCTTATTTTTTTAAGAGAATCTAAAAATGGAGATTTTAATATGAAATCTCATTTTTATATGCTGGAATTTAGGTCAATAAAAGACCCACAAAGCTACATCTGTGGGGCAGGTGAGACACAAGGCTACCCACGCGAGTAATCCGGAGCTCGGCTGAGACTTACTGCTTTGTATCTGTTGAAGATGGAATGCTTTTTCCCAGGCTATCTCAAGAGAAAGGTGCAGGCTGACAGACTCCCCTATGTGCTGGCCCATGGGGCCATGCAGTCTCTTCCTGTCTCTTGTAGGCTGAGATGACAGTCTTATCTCCTGCCTGCCCCAGGTCCTCATGGCCAAGAAGGAAAGGGCTTCTCTAAAAAGCATCAGGGCAGAGGAAAGTCCCAGCGTAGCAGCCAGCTGCTCAGTGTAGTCCCTGCAACCGTCCAGGGGAGACAGACCTGGGGTGGAGTCTTCACATCACCAGTTACTGGATATATTACTTTACTCCTCTGGCCTCAGTTTCTTTATCTGTCAAGTGATCAAAAATATTTCCCTTGCAGGATTGGGAAAGGAATTACATTTTATATTAAGGTTATAAATTATATAGAAAAAGATTAACGACTAAGATGCTTGTGGTCTTTTTAGAATAGGTATTCAGGGAAGCCAAGAAAAGCTACTCAACCCCTGAGGATCATGACCCAGACAGGGCTGGCCTTGGATGTGTCTTGCAAGGTGAGTGACAGTAGGTGGGGCTGGGGGGATTAAGGAAGAGTTGGGGTTGGGGCAGGGAGGGAGGGGGGAGGCAGAGGTCCACTTGGAATATTTATTGTGACTCATTGGCAATTAGGATAAGCTTTGTGTCTAGTGGTGGCCTCACATGTTACCAGAATTCTTACTTTTCATCTGTGGTAGGACCTCCTTCTGACGCTAAAGAGTCTAAGTTGCCCTCTTGCCATCTTTCTTTTGAGTTGCAGTGGCACACTTTATATTGCAGACAAGCTGCGTCGGGTTGCTGGGTTTGCAGTAGTGTGCAGTGGAGAGCTGGGGTGGGCTCGCTGGTGTGTATTAGGAAGTAGGAAGACTGTTAAGAAGTGTGTATAAACTGGACTGAAGAGTCTATGTTGGAGAGACAGCAGAAGGCTTGCTTGGTCTGTTACTCAATTTTGAGTTATTCTGGCATGCATGCACATGTGTGTGCATGCATATAGTGTGTGTGTGTGTGTGTGTGTGTGTGTGTGTGTATGTGTATGGTGTGTGTATGTGTATGGTGTGTGTGTGGTGTGTGTGTGTGTGTGCATGCATACATGTGCATCTATGTGTATGCATGTGTGTGTATGTGTGTGAGTGTATGTGTGTCTGTGCGAGTACATGTGCACATATTTGCCCATGCACATTCTGATTTTCTGAGGTGCTAATGACTCAGGATAATTCAGAGGAAATCCATATCACACACAGGCCAGGGTTTCATAAGCCTGGCCTTACGCTTGTCCTCTTCTCATGACTAGGTTTCTGGTTGTCTGGTGGAAGCCTTACTAAGCTGGTGACAATGAAGTTTCAACCCTGCTTGTCTCTAATAGATACAGAGTAACTAGCCAGGGAAGACTCAGCGAAGTGCTCAGACCCAATGGTGGGGAATCACTGTCGACAGTCAGAGAGGCAGGAAGCTCGCCTGCTTTCTGTGAAGCCACAGAACTCCTTTGACCAGGCTGCCCTCAATTTCCTATTGGCAACCTGAAGAGGCTGCTACCATCTTTAAACTCTTCAGGGCCAGGAGTGTCTGAAGTAGCTATTGGGGAAGGACTGTGGGACCACTACTCCTGAACGCCTCAGGGAGTGCTACATTTAGGTATATGTTTGGCCAGAGCCCACAAAAGTGGTAATGCTGAAGTACTCTAACAAACGAAAAAAATAACTCCCAGTTTTTGTCCCAAGTTCCACCCTACACCCTCCTTTGAGAAGGGTTAGAAACAACATCTCCCAAGCTGGGGAACTATAAAGGATGGGAAATGTGTGTGGTGCATGGGATCTAAATCTCTCCAGGGGCCTCATTGAGGGGCATCTTCCCAGGATGATGGAGTAGTAGCAACACACACTGCCTGGTTTACTGTTCCCCAAACCCAGAGTTCCCATGCCTGTCATTCTGGGCTGAGAGAGCCTTCTGGGTCTCCTGGGTGGTGGCTTCCTTCTATAAATCAACTACAGACAGCTGCATCCACTTGCATCCTGGGATAGAAAAATAGACCCTGTTGCTAGACATCAACCTAGGCTCCACAAACATGGCGGGATCACAGGGCAGGGGGCACCTAGCCCAGGCAGGCACTAGGCAGGCAGGCCCACCAGCCCGGCTAGCTCCGTTTGTTTATTTTCTCAGTGGTATTGCTGTCTCTACCACGAGAAGGGGGGCACCCTCCGCCCCTGCTGGGCTGATGTGGAGGCCACTTACTCTTTACCACCGGAAAGGCCTGCTGACTGCTGGCTGATTTATTTATTTTAGTTGCACATAGACTGTCTGCTTGGTCTAAGTTTGGAAGCCAACAGGAAGTCATCGAATCTAACACCAAGTGTTCAGTGCTTGTATTCTGTTTGGGCAAAAAATTGGTTTCTAATGCATCTGCCTGTCTTAATTTTGGTACACTTCAGAGTTAGTCTCTGGTGGCTGAGGGCATTCTCTCAGTCCTGAATCCAGGCTGCCAGGCATTGGATTTGCATGTGTTTTGTGTGAGGGCAGAGATTCAGGCTTCCCAGTGGATGCTGGCAGGGTATCCGGGAGGGATGCCTCCCCACAGAAACCTTGTTGAGCTGCACCTACCTGGGTATGGAGCCTCTCTGCCACAAGTACTTCCCGTCATTCTTAGTCCCCAGCTTGGGCTTTCTCAAAGGAGTGTGTAGGGTGAGATCTCAGGATAAAAATGGAAACTATTTTGTCCGTATATGACAAATGTGTACTTTGCTGCAGTCCAAACACTATGAAGATATAATAAAGTTTCCTAAGGTTCCCCCTTAGGCAATGTTCTTCTCTAATCGTTTCAGGCAGCTACCGTGCTGAATGTTTCTGCTACAGATGACGTTTGCCTGCTAGAGTAGATGCATTTAGCCATATTTCATATTTCTTTGGGAAGGGCTTGCTTCAGTCAGTAGAACATGTATTTCTTGTTTTCAATTTTTTGAAATGAAAACATAGATACATTATTGTCTGCCTTCTCCCTCCTCCCTCCAACCCTTGCCAAGTAACCCCGTTCCTAGCTTTCAGATTCATTGTCTCTGTTTCTGAAACGGCTGTTCTTATAGATGTATAAATAGATTTCTAAATCTATAAATATAAGTTGATCAGTCTGTTTGAAGTTACCTGAGTGTATATGACTTTAGAGGTGACCACATGGTATTGGATAACCCATCTGGAGGGGGCTCTCCCCTGGGAAGACCATTTCTCCTCATCTCAGCATTTCTTAGTTGCCTGTGGTCCTTGTCCAGGGTTGTGCCCTGAGCTTTCCCCCTTCCACGTTGGCATGTCTATTGGCGTCATCTGGGTTCAGCTCTTGCTTGGGCAGCCATATTAATGAGACTTCATGGGTGTAACTTGTTTGGTTCTTCTAGGAGATGTAGTCTCCCAGCAGACTTTATGGTTCCCTGGCTCTTAAAATCTGTCTGCTCCCTCTTTCAAGATGTTCTCTGAGGTTTAGGTACAGAGGATGTGTTGTGTAGAGGGGAGGGGACCCACAGGGGCTAGGTACCACATGATCACCTGCTCTCTGCCCCTTGATCTGTTCCTGTTTTCTGTAATGTCCTTCATCCTTTGCAAAGAGAAGTTTCTTTGTTGAAGGGTGACAGCTATATTTACCTGTGGGTATAAGGATAAATGTTTAGGTTGTGCGTTTTCTTCCTTCCTTCTTTTCTTTTCTTTTCTTTTCTTTTCTTTTCAAACAAAGTCTCATTCTATAGTCCTTGCTGGCCTAGAACACTATATAAACTAAGATGACCATGAATTCACATAAGTCCACCTACATCCACCTTCAGAGTGTTAACAAATATTCTTGTTCAGGTCATGGTGTGTGTGTGTGCGTGTGGTGTGCGTGAGTGTGTGTGTGTGTGTGTGTGTGTGTGTGTGTGTGTGTGCTTTCATTTAAAGTATCTAGTGTGGTCTCACTGCCAGATTGGCTCTGTCATGGACAAAAGTTGTATGCAGACCACTAAACTGGCCAGAGCTGCCAAAGTAACTGAACAGAACTGTTCCATGGGAGAGCGTACTTAGGTATGTGTATAACTTATAGATAATACCAGTGGCCCCAACATCCAAAGTATGAAAGGTTCATGGGAGATGGTGATGTGCTTACCCTATTGGAACTAGAAGGAGAGGCTTGAAGGATGTGCTTTCCTTGCTGCTGGGTCCTGGATATCCACCACTTGGCTTATGGGACAACCTGGAACTGCTAAAGCCTCTCCCTAATGTCCCTAATGACCGTGCCTTTAGCACTGGGTAAACCTCAGATCCAAGTAATGGCAGTTATGACTAGTAACTTCTGTCACCTAGAATGAATGGCCCATATTGGAAAACATGTGTGTATACGTGTGTTTGTGTGTGTGTGGTGTGTATATGTGTGTTTATGTATGCATGTATGTGGTGTGTGTGTGTGTGTGTGTGTGTGCATGTATGCACATGCATACATGTGTGAAGATTTATATGCCTGTGCATGCATGTGTATGAAGGCCAGAGAAAGATGCTGGGGGTCCTATTCTGTCACTCGCCTATCCTTGAGACAGTGTTTCTCACTGAACTGGAGCTAGGCTGGCACCAAGAAAGCTCTAGTGATTGTCCTGCCACTCAAAGTGTTAGGGTGTCAGGCACCCATGGCCAAGAACAGCTTTTGAATTCAGGTTATCTTGCTTATGCAACAAGCACTCTTATCTACTGAGTCATCTCACCAACCACATACATTAAAAAAAAATTTGCTCAGAGTCTGATTCTGTTAAACACATTATGACTTCATTCAGTATCCATGCCTATATCTAGGAAGTAAGCCATTCTTAGAAGTATGCTCTTTTTTTTTTTTTTAATGAGGAAAGGAGGTTTAGAGAGGCTGGGCAAACATATAGTCATTTATTTGGTAAGCTGTTTGAATCATAGAATCACAGAATTGAGACCCATGCAGTGTGATTAGAGTAGAGGATGTTTAAGTTCTGTATCGTTCCCATTCCCATGTACAATGATGCTACCCTGGTTCCTGGCTTCAACTGTAACTCTTATCTCTTCCTTACTCATGCTTCATCCACTCTGACTGGTTTAGTGTAACTAGACACAAGCCAGACTCTCATAGCTTCTCGACTTGTCAAAGGCTGTTATGTCTGTCTGATGATGTATTTGATCTACTACCCACCTTCTCCAACAGTTGAGAGTGTTCCTTCAGGAGCATCTAAATCAAGCGCTGTCCCTTGCCCCTCCCCGTGTTTCTCTGTATCATGCCTATGTTGGTATTGCTTTGGTGTTCCAGTCTCTGGGTTATCTGTAGCTCAGCCTCCTCTATATTCTAGATGTTAGCTGATAAATCTCCCTGGGAAACATACAGTGAATGCTGGACCTAGCATGAAGAGAGGGGCTCAGAACTAGGCAGAGGGGAAGTGAGTCAGGGGTCTCTATGGGAGGTGGAACTGTCCTGGAGTGCCCTTCCTCGCTGAAATAAGAGGCTGGCCACTAGTCTCTAAGGACTGCCAGTCAGTAGATGTGTACTGTTCCTGGAAGAAGACTTAACCATAGGGGTCATCAGAATACTTTGGGAGAGCTAAGCTTTGCATTTGTGGTATCTAAGGCCCTTTGGACATCTCACTAGGCATCTGAATGATATACTATAGCGTGAGATATACATGAGTGGATCCATGGAGGAGTCTGTTTTCCAAAATCACATATGTGGAACATGTAGCCCATGTTTCACACAGCCATTTAAAATTGGAAAGAAATCACGGCATGTAGAAATGGATTAATTCATTAATTTCATTCATGTTAAAAATAGTTATTTGCTTGGTTTTGTCAAGATAGAAAATTTCTTTATATGTTCAACTTTGCCCTTCAATGCAGTTGACATCCCCGAAGGAAGAAAGTGTGTGTCTAAACTAAAAGAAGCTTTTCAATTTGTTTTGTCATCAACACAGCACCTGATCATGAACATAAAGTGAGCATGTTTATTGATGATATCAGAGCCTGGAACCATGCATATGACTTCGGTGCACTCACCTTTTATTATTATTATTATTATTATTATTATTATTATTATTATTATTATTATATACAATGGGGTTAAATAAAGATTCAAAGTGCCATTGTGCTGAGTGTTAGGTTCAGATTTAGTCTACAGAGTCTATAAGCTAGAAGTTTCCTTCCTCCCCATTCTTGTATATTCCTGAATTGGTCCTGAGATATGGCCTGATTGGTGTACAGCTCCCTGCAGATATAATGACTTCTTGTCCTGGTTCCTCTCTCCCAGATGCAGAAGTGGCTTATTGGAAGAAAACTCTGGTCTTTGATCACCAGAACCTTTGACTCCAACTACCTGGAGGAATCTAAGCTACCAGTGGAGAGACTCAAGAAGAATGAGCCTGTTAGTAGAGGCATTTATTTTGTGAATTATGTCAAGCTGTGGTCAGTTATAATGATTGTGGAATTGTTGACTGATCTGTAGTAATACATATAGCATTTGTCATTTTTGTCATTTGACATACTTCCTGGTTGTGAGTCAGAGGCACGTTGCTGTCTCTAACATGATAAATGGAAAAGGTTTCTAGGATCTTCTTCCTTTACAAAGATGCAGATACCCTAGTCACTTTTAGTTTTCTTCCTCTGGGTTCAAGACAAGAAGAGTTAGGAAGAAGGGCTCTGTAGCATCTTATAATCTAATCTTTACATTTTACACAGTGGCCCAACTTTCTATTAAAAGTGTTACTTGTAGAGCACCCACCCATGATGGATAACTATACTCTTATATGTCTTTCACCTTGATGAACAGGCACCTTCAATATTTTATGACTGGCTGCATGCATTCATTAAATGAGCACAGGAATGTCTCTTGTGTATTAAGTATTGCTCTGGGTGCTAGAAACAAAGCTATAAACAAAACAGATCAAATATCTGCTTATGTGTGCTAATAATCCAGTGAAGAAAAACCGTCTGTCGTGGTGGGGAAGCAGGACAAAGCTCAGAGCAGTGGGGGTGTGCAGCTGGGATTCTTCACGTCTTGGTAGACCAGAAAGCAGAGCACTTGGTGGAAGCAGAGTTGGCTGGTAGTGTCTCAAGCCTCACACTTACAGACGTACCTTTTGCCAGCTATGTTCCTCACCCCAAAGACTCTCTCATCTTCCCAAACAGCACAACTAGCTGGAAACCAAGTGTTCAAACACACAAGTCTGTGGCTGGTGGTGGTGGTATTTCCCATTCAAACCATAACAACTATCATATATGCTACAAAGAAGAGTGAGCCAAGTAAAGGGATATAGAATAGTAGTGATGGAAGACTGTTTAATAAAGATCATTTTCAGCAGAGGCTGGGGTAAGGCAGTGAACCACGTGGATATCAGAGGAAGCATTTTGGATTAAGTGACACAAGATGGCCTAGAGTCGCTATTAGTGATTATTAGTCTGTGTCTTAGTTAGGGCTTCTATTGCTGCAATGAAACACCATGACAAAAAAGCAAGTTGGAGAGGAAAGGGTTTACATTGGTCAGAGGAAGTCAAAGAAAGTCAGCTTGTAGGAACTCAAGCAAGGCAGGAACCTGGAGGCAGGAGCTGATATAGAGGTCATGGTGCTGCTTACTGGCTTGCTCCATGTCTTGCTTAGCCTGCTTTCTTATAGAACCCAGGATGACCATCCCAGGGATGGCACCGCCCACAATAGGCTAGGTCCTCACACACTGATAACTAATTTAAAAAATGCTTATAGCTGGATCATACGAAAATATTTTCTCTATTGAGTATCTTTCCTCTCTGATGAAGATAGCTTGTATCAAGTGGACATAAAACCAGCCAGTAGAGTCTGTAATAATAGGCTGTAGGGGACACATACAAGAACAGAGGGGAGATCAGTTAAAAGGCAGCTGCAGAGGTAGGGCTTTTAAGGGTGGGACTCAAGGTTTTCCAATCCAGATGCTCTACTTATTAAGTACAGGGATGCTGTTGGTAATGGTGGACGTGCTGTGAAGTTGTTAAATTTTGAATCTGTCTGGGCAGCAGGGTTTATGGTAGTTGATGATGGATTGATATGAAAGATTACTTAAATGCTTTTGGCTCTGGCAGTTGGATAAAATGGAAAAGCTATTTACTGTTAAGCAGACAACTGAACAAGGGTTGGTTCTATGTAGAAAAACAGAGGTTCAATTTGATAGTAACCTAAGCTGGGCATTAAGGGAAGACACTGGGGTTACAGAAATAAACGTTTGAGCCATCAGCGTACGGATACTATTTTAAGCCAGGGTAATAAATGAAATTACCCAGAGAACAGATGTGAAGTCTGAGGAATTCCCATATTCAAGGGTCAGGGGAGACTGAGAAAGAATGGCTTCTAATATCTTCCTGGAAAACAGAATCAAGACAGTTTCAAGAAAAAAAAAAGAATAAATTTATTTACTTCTAATGAATTTGGTCTGATAAAGACTTAGAAATGAGTCTGATAAAGACTTAGAAATTGTGTTTGGCCAATAGCTGGAAACCTGTTCATAAGCAGTTTGGGAGGGTGTGACTAGAGATTAAGTGAAGTCTTCCCCTATCTATACTCTGGGGTGAAGAAATTGTGTTTGGCCAATAGCTGGAAACCTGTTCATAAGCAGTTTGGGAGGGTGTGACTAGAGATTAAGTGAAGTCTTCCCCTATCTATACTCTGGGGTGATTTCATTTATCACCCTGGCTTAAGGTGGTATTCATATGTCAATGACTGACAATTTTACTTCTTCAACCCCAATTACCTTTATGTCCAGGTTATTCCTAAACCATTCACTCAACACTCTTTGTATCAAGAGGGGATCTTTGTGTAATAAGTGTTTGTGGTAGTTTTCTAGTAATAAAGGGACAGACTGATGTTGTCACTGCGAGATTTGGGATCACGAGACACTCCTTTTTGAAAAAGACAGAGAATAAAAAAAAAGTGGAAATGATCTAAAATAATGAAATTCAGAGGGAGACAATATAGCCACAGAAGGTGTGTCTTTATGTGGCTGAGAAAGGATTCGAAAGTCTAGTCCTCTGGCAGGACATGGGTGATTGATTGGAGGTCAAAGGAGCAGTCAGCCAGCACAGGTGCAGGTGAGAGGTGGCAATGGGCACAGGTGCAGGCGAGAGGGGACAATGGGAACAGGTGCAGGCGAGAGGTGGCAGTGGGCACAGGTGCAGGTGAGAGGTGGCAATGGGTACAGGTGCAGGTGAGAGGCAGCAATAGGCACAGGTGTGATGAGAGGTGGCCATGGGCACAGGTGCAGGTGAGAGGTGGCCATGGGCACAGGTGCAGGTGAGAGGCGGCCATGGGCACCTGTACTCAAGACAAAGTGAGCTCAAAGAGAACAGACAGCGTGTGATTACAAGAGAGCTGTCTGTGCTGGAGCTGAGCTAGCAGCCTACTTCCACCCCGCCCTTCCCTCACAGTCTTTAGCGCAGCTGAGACGTTGGCTCCCTCTGTGACAAGGACCCTTTAGTGGTACCTAGAACACTCCTCAATCCCACGCGCACAGGAGTCTCCATGCTGGGTCCTCCCTCTGCCTTCATCGAATTGTTTCATTGATTTGTTTTTCAAGCATGTGCACTTCCTTCAGTTCCCAGGAAACCCAAAGATAAATAAAGTGGGCATTTATTTACATGGTTGCAGCAGAGATCCTTTCCGGATGTCTTTAAGTGATAGAATTCGGAACAACAAGAAAGCCTTTTGAAAATGTGTGTTCCCAGTAAAACTTTATATTCAAAGCAGCAATGATGACTCTGTCCCAAGAGTCAGGAGTTCATCACTGAAAAATGACCCTTCTGTCATTTGGAGTTTAAAAGACATTTTTCTCCAAATCAACTGGAATTTCCCATGAAGCACTTACTGATGATCTAGTAGTTTCCACACAGTGTCCAACAGCAGTGCTGTCAAATCAGACTCACAGAAACAACCTTTCTGTTCCCACCCTGGGGTTAGAAATCCCAAATCATATAACTTGTTTTGTTGATTTTTCCAAATTTCCTAAAATTTCTCTTACCCAAGGCAGCTAAATCAATCTCTCTCTGTCTCTCTCTGTCTCTCTCTGTGTCTCTCTCTGTCTCTGTCTGTCTGTCTGTCTGTCTCTCTCTCTCTCTCTGTATGTGTGTGGTTGGGTGGCTTGGAATTGTGCCCTTTCTTAACCATATCAGACATGTCTCCTGCTTGTGCTATGCAAGTTGTTTTTTTCTTCAGAAACTCAGCCCTCTTCCAAGAGCTGGAAATGCGGCCAAGCGGACTGCAGGGCAAAGGTGAGATTACACTACCAATCACTGCAGTTTGACTCACTTAAACCGACCTAGATCTTCAGTCTCTCACCGCTGATCCTCCTCGGTTCTCAGAATAACCATGAACAACCATGAACTTGAGTTTGCTTCCCGGAACAGGGACACAGCAGGAAAGGCAAAGGGAAGAGAATGAGTGCGGGAGAATCTTTCAGAGGTTACGAACCAGAAGGCAACAAGAAAGCAGACTCTACGCATGAGCATACTCGTTGACACTAGCTGCAGGAGCTGGGGTCTCTGCTGCTGCTCAAACGTGAGAAATAGTAAGGGAGTGTTTTCAGAGCCCAGAGGAGCCCAAAGGCCTCTCTGAAGCAAGGGTGCTCTTGAACTGCTCCTGCACTTGGGCTAGCTTTGGGTTGGACAAGTCTATCTCCTGCAAGGTCAAGGTTGAGAAGGAATTATGAAGAGAAAATGGCCAGTTAAATAAAGCAGGTGTTTCTAGCTCCTGTGGTCATCTTCATCCTGAAAGTGCAATTTCCACAGATTAGGAAAGAGTTATCTGGAAGATAAGATTATTATTTCATATGGTGTGTGTGTGTGTGTGTGTGTGTGTGTGTGTTGTGGCATAGCAGGTAAGTACAGATGGAGAGGAGAGGCAGGCTCAGAAACACATCCCGAGACTACCTCAGGTCTCACACAGATCTCCCCAGCAGCACTGCTCGCACTTTACCTTTCTGTCACAGTGTTTGTGCTTCTGGCCAGCTCCTCCTGCCTTGGGATGACATAATTGTCTGGAAGATTGGCAGGGTGAGGTAGCAAAGGAACTGTATCAGAACTTGTTAACATTTGTCTATCAACAGACCCTCCTCTGATTTCCATCACACCCATGACCCCCAGTAACACCTATAAAGTGTTTATACTGTTTCCTTAAATTTTGCATCTGTGAAGTAAAAAAGAATCACAATCCACTTACAGATAAAGGCCGAGAAGCACAGACAAACTAACAGACCTGTTGACATTTCACTGCTCAAGAGTAGCCAATTCAGGACTCTAGGCCTGCATGACTGCAGATCCTATGTTATTTCAATATTTAAAAAAACTGTTACTCTGTTTTATTTCATGGTCTAGGTTCTGTGAGGTCAGGGGCTGTAACCCTTACGCAGTACTTTACACGCTTGGCAATGAGCGGAATCCAACCCATAGAGTGAGTATTTAGTAAAATGAAAAGTGAAATTGAGCATAGTCTGGCTCTGGATACTTCACTGTGGAAACGTTGGCTTTTTGTTAGGACTCTGTATTCAGAGAACATGGTCCTCAGAACTTGGTGGCCCTGTACCCTCTCCCTCACTGCCACCATCTAGTTTGATCATTAATTGGGAAGACGGATTTGGAGAAAGATTGTTCTCTGAGATCTACACTTATGCAATTAGCAATATACCATCACTTGGATACCTGTAAGATTTCTCAAATCTAATATATCATAACTGATCCTTCCCTCTTCTTCACGCCATGGCTGTATTAACATAACTAACATGCCAAACTGCAGACCACAGTATTCATCTTCAATGCCTTCCTTTACTCGGTTCAATCTAAATGCAAGATCTGGTGGTGTTTATCTTGTTTAAATGGGTGTGTTTCCCACTGCTCACCTAGTCTAAGATGACCTTAGTTTTCCTCTGGGTCATTGCAATGGCCTTCTCATCTAGGGGCTCCATATTGTTGCACATAGCTCTGGCATCTTTGTGTCTTGTCACCAATGCATGAATGCCTATGGAAGATAAAGGGTTATCTTGTCCAGAAAACATCACTGCCCATTAGGGTACACACAGCCCTGAACTCAGGGCTAGTTACACTTGAGCTGGTTCTTATGGGTCAGTGTAGTTGTGGGGCAAGACAGCATCCTCTACAAAGGGAGGTCATAGTGCAGCCCCAGGCTGTGAGTTGGCTCTCTCTCTCTCTCTCCTGCCTCTCCTTTCTGTTCTCTTCATGCATTACCTGTTTCTTCAGGTCCTTGGAGATTTGGAGGATCCTAATGCTGGCAGGACCTCTCTGTTGTCGTCCTCTCTTCTTTCTTCCCATCCTCATCTCAGCCCACTTGCATCCTTTCAAAGGCTCCTGGGTAGCTCAGTCAGGTCTGCTAGCCTCATGATGAGCTCTTAATGAGCTGAGGGGCACCTGAGAGTGTCCCCTTCAGCTTCGTTCATATCATCTACTATGATAACGTGAAGCCAAACTGATAGCTCAGCTGTTTCTCAGAGGCCCCGGGGAGATGTGTGGGTTAGGTAAGGAACTCTGAGTTGACCTGTCTTATTTTATGGCACGCCAAAGCCGAAGATATAGAACTCTCTGGAAATGACATAACCTTGACATATACAAACTGCCCATCCCAATGTGAAAACCATTTCCCTTCTACGCACTCATAACATTCAGTCCCTCTGCGATGCTGGTATACAGCCCAAACAAAGGAATGCAAAGCAGTGTTTTGGTGCAAGATCCGGCAACTGAAAAGCAAGAAACAGTTGTCAAAGGAAGGCGAGCCCATCGGCAGGGGAGAGAAGTTGCTGAGATGAGTCTGCTCTGGGAGAGCAAGCAAAAAGCAAACCTCACACAGTTTGCTCATTTAAAATTAATATAAGAAGAGATTTTTGAATGTTTCTTTACATCAAGTTCAGATTTCCTGAGCACACAAGCCATGTTTTGGTCACCGTGTGTCCTCCTCATGACTCCAGTGTCTTGTTATCAAACTGTTGTTGCATCTGTAATAAATCTTCAAATAACTGACACGGACTCATGTCAAAGATCCCAGGCACAGCTCCACCCTAGCCCACCATCTGCACTCCGTGAGAGGATGGGAAAATATTTTGTGTGTGTGTGTCAGGCTGTCTCCAAGATTATTCAAAACTGGCATGAAGAGGATTATCAGAGGGAGAAATTTTACAGACCGCGTCTGGGGGCTTTTGTGAAGAGGGTGTTTATAACACATTTTGTTGACTGCTTCTGTAAATCCCCGGAGCACGCTGGTAGCTTTTAATCTGAAAATAAGAAGTGAAAATGAACCAGTTTGGCTGCGAGGACATCTTGCTTTTCTACTGGTTGTTTCTAATTGTTATTTAGCCACGAATGAGGAAAAAAAAATTCTTTTAATCATTTGCATTGGAGTTTGAAGAAAACCACATCTTGATGCTTTAGTTAAAGTACCCCAGAGTTCAGAGGGCAAGGAGACTTCTCAGAAACAAGCTTGGCTAAGGCTTGAGAACACAAGGAGGAAATTCTTCATTCCCAAAGAACATGGCCCTTGGCTCTCTCGTGCAGCAGCGTTGGCAAGGTCATTCGTTAGAAACGAGCGCTCACTGTGGGCAGGGAACCAAGAAGAGCAAGAAGCTAGTATAATAATAGCTAACCTTATCTATCTATCTATCTATCTATCTATCTATCTATCTATCTATCTATCTATCTATCTATCTATCTATCTATCGCTTACTGGGTACCAACAGCTCCCTTATGTGCATTAAGTTATTTAAGTCCAGCAAGGACTGGAGCTTAGAGCTGGTAAGTCTAGAAACCACCCACTCACCCACCCAACCAATCAACCAACCAGTGAGACGAGCCACCAAAGCCACATGGCCAGCCTTGTCCATCTGATGTCAGGGCAAAGCCCCCCACTCAGGCCCCCCCACCTAACAATTAGTGCTGCATAGAGAGGTGGGGGAAACTGGAACCACAGGCTTTGTATTTTTTTTCTGCTGAGCACAGGTTAACCCATCTAGAAAGGTAAAAGCAGGCTGGAGGGCAAGGGTCCACCCCAGGTCTTTGGCTAGGTCAAGGCCAGGCTGGATGAAGCCAGTTCTGAGGCAGCTTAAGATTTCCCCCCTTCCTGTGGCCAGAGCTGCATCAGATCCAGTCTTCTAGCTGCTTTGACTACAGAACAGCACTCAGTTTTCCAAACAAGCCGTGCACGGCCATCTTAGAATTCCATCCCAGCAGAATTCTTAGTTTGCTTAGGCTTAGTCCCCATGGCTGGGGGGGGGGGGTCCCCCTTCTTCTTCTGTTTCCTTTTTCCCCTAAAATGTGGAGCATGGCAGTTCATTCTTATTGTTGCATGCTGTAATATTTTCATATGCAATTTTCTCCTTGAGTTCATTGCTCCCTATGAAAGAGGCTGGGGGTGTGATTGCTGTGTTATGTTGATAATTGAAAACAGCTGGGTTTTAGGTTTTTTGTTTTTTTTTAACGTTACCTGATTTTTCCAGCTTTGTCTGTTTTTAGCTTATTGTGAAAGCAGAGGGGGCGTGGCTTCTGGAAGGGAGTGGATACGAGTCATTTGTAGCCTCTATGGGAGTAAATGGTCCAGAGAGGAGTGGATAGGACTCCATCAGCAATACTCTCTGAGATGAAAGAAGGTTTTTGCAGAGCAATTCACAAATATAAGTGGCAGGGGAAGGAAAAGGTGCAAGTGGGTGTGTGCGTCATGCCAATGCCACTTAAAACACATTTTAAAGATTAAAATGTAATAACATCACTTCCTTCCTTCTTTCCTACCTCTAAACCACTCCAATATTCCTCCTCTCCTTTCAAACCGATGGGCTATTTTTATTTAATTATGTTTGCATGCACGTGTGCATAGATACACACGAGAGCACACACACACATACACATTTCTCTCTCTCTCTCTCTCTCTCTCTCTCTCTCTCTCTGTGTGTGTGTGTGTGTGATTTCAGGGCTGGCCACTTTGTATTGGATAGCTACTTATGGGCTCATCAAAAACAGTATGTGTAGTTCTTTGTTTGGGGGTGGGATCCTGTGAGATTTCTCCCCACTTCTGAGTTAGTATCGCTATTACTATTGTTACTATTCAGGACTTTTCAGGTAGTCATTTCTAGAAGCTACAGTCTCGCCACAAACTCTCTGGTCCTCTGGTTCTTACAACCTTTCCACCTCCTCTTCTGCGGTGTTCCCTGTGTCTTAGGCGTTGTGTTGTAGACGGGGCTAGGCTCCCCACGATCTGCTCCATCTCTGTGGTTTTCTGTAATTATCTCCATTTGCTGTAAAGAGAGGCTTCATAGGAAAAGCTTTTGATGAGAGGTGAGAGCCACAATTTCTGTGGATATAAGGGTGAGTTTTAGAATGTAGTTAGGAATTATGTTGGTCTAGCAGAGTGGCGGTAGGAACTTCTCTTCTAAGACCCATACCTTTCTAGCTCAGGGTAGTTGGCTAGGTTGCTACTATCAGGCATGATACTCCTTGTGTTGAATGTCCAACTGTTAGCCAGTTGTTGGTTATTACCATGATACGAGTGCCACTATTGTGCCTTTAGAGATACCTTGCCATGCTGGTCATTGCTGTGGTCATAGCCATCACAGCTGGATAGGACTTTTGATTGCTTCTTCCTCTTGGCAGCATGCAGAGTATTTTACAGTCCTGTGGAAGCTATCTATACCAGAGAAAGGAGGTTTGCCATTTAGATTCAGCTTGGGTCATCTGAGTCCTGTATCTGAATTGCATGGTATCTTCAGCAGTAAAGACTTTTCTTAAACCTTTAAGATGAAACTGAAGAAAACACAAGAAAATCAAGAAGGAAGACCAGCTTGTGGATACTTCATTCCTCCTTAGAACAGGGAACAAAATACCCATGAAAGGAGTATTTGTTACAGAGACAAAGTTTGGAGCTAAGACAAAAGGATGGACTATCCAGAGGCTACCCCACCTGGGGATCCATCCCTTAATCAGTCACCAAACCCAGACACTATTGCACATGACAGCAAGAGTTTGCTGAAGGGACCCTGATATAACTGTCTTGTATGAGGCTATGCCAATGCCTGGCAAATACAGAAGTGGATGCTCACAGTCATCTAAATGATGGAACACAGGGCTCCCAATGGAGAAGCTACAGAAAGTACCCCAGGAGCTGAAGGGGTCTGCAACCCTATAAGAGGAACAACAATATGAACTAACCAGAACCCCCAGAGCTTATGTCTCTAGCTGCATATGTAGCAGAAGATGGCCGAGTCGGCCATCATTGGGAAGAGAGGCCCCTTGGTATTGCAAACTTTATATGACCCAAAACAGGGGAATGCCAGGGCCAAGATGTAGGAGTGGGTGGGTAGGGGAGCAGAGGGTGGGGAAGGGTATAGGGAACTTTCGGGATAGCATTTGAAATGTAAATAAAGAAAATATCTAATAAAGAAAAAGATGCAAATGAAGGCAAGATCCACAGCCTATATTGTTTAGGGAGTCACGTGGACCACCCTAAGTTTTCATTCATGACGCTGAGGCTTTTGTTAGGTAGTCTATGGGAGCTCAGCCCAAAAGGCATAAGTTGGCATAAATTATGTTGATAATTGAACAAAGCACATTTCATGTGTTTTTATATTTTACTTGCTCCCCCCCCCCCCAGTTTGGTCTGAATTTTGCCTATTATGAGAGGCAGAGGGGAAGGTGGCTTCTAGAGGAAGTGGGTGGGTGATAATAAATCATTGCCTGCATAGCCAACATAATAGTAAATAGCTCCAGAGAGGAGTGTACAGGCATTTCCCCAGGCAATTCTCTAATAAATGTAAAAGGACGGGATATGTGGGTCATGCCAAAGCCATGTTTAAAAACTAATATATTTAGTATTGAAAACATCAGGCTTCATTATGGTCTTTTAATGCAGGTATTAATGACCTTGAATCACTTCCCTTCCATTAATCTCTCTCGTACCCTGTCCTCCTCCTCTACCCAGGTAGTTATTCTCTACTTTTATGTCTTAAAAAATCTGGATTATGCTTATGAGGTAAAGTATGCAATATTTGCCTTTCTAAGTTTGTCTTATCTTGCTTCTGGTGGTATCTCCAGTTCTATCTACTTTCCTGCAGATTCTGGGATTTCGTTTTTATTAATGGCTAAACAATACTCTTCTGTGTGTAAGAATCACATTTGCTTCATGCACTGGTCCACTGATGGGCGCCTAGGCAGACCCCTCAGCTTGCCTATTGTGACTAGTGCCACAGTGAACACCTCGGTCGTGTGCTGACATTGATCTCTGAGTAGATACGCAAAGCCACTATTTATTGAGGGCTAATTCTTTTCCAGGCCGTGTGCCAAGTCCTTTATATGTGCTATCTCACTGGATCCTCACACAATCCAAGTTTTAACCTGAGATGACCCAATCTAGCAACGATAAACACAATTCTAAGTGAGGGAATTTCAAGCATGGAGCTTTCTGAAGCCAGATACCTGACCACTAGCCACAATACTATTCTTCCAGCCAGAGAGCCCTTAAAGGCTTACTTAGACGGGCACCTCAAACCTGCTCCACTTCCATGGTCTTCTGCAATTTCCAGTGGGTAGGTTAGTACCATCTATGGTGTAGATCCCTTAGTCTAATAACAGCTCTTATTATTAACCACATCCATCAAATTTATTATCATGTTTCCCCCATACTTCTCTCTTAAAGCCTTGGGGAACTGAAAGGGTTTTTGTAGGTTTGCCCTGCCTGAGACTCTCTGTATAACTTGAAGATGTGGGGTGCAGGCAGTTTCTGTGCATTGTTCTGCTGCTAGATATTCTTAGCCAGGTAAGTCTTCTGGGGGTGACCTGATGGCTCAGACACTGGATCACAAAGTGAACTCCCTTAAAGTATGACAGACATACATGTCTCAAACTGGGTTACCTATCTTTTCTCTATCTACCACTGAGTAGACAAAAGATGTCTTAGGATTTTATGTAGATTTAGAGTAAAAGGGGCAATTTTCAGTTTTGTACTTTCTTTTTTTTTTCCCTTTGGATATAAGGTTTTTCTATGTTTCTCAGGCTGATTTTGAACTTCACAGTTCCAGTGATCCTCCAAGTTCAGCCTCCCTTGTAGCTGGAACTATGAACGTATAACCTGATTCCTGGTTAAAAGGAGGGTTTCCCATCATGGTCCCACGTGACTGGCTCCTGAGGTTGTTGGCTTTCCAAGCTCCTCTGGGCTCCCGAACCTTCACTGTCTTGATTATGGAGTTTGCCCTGAGCTAGTTGTGTCGGGCCATCTTTTATGTGTTAGACAGGGGACTAAAAGCTTGAGAAAAGTCTGTACAATTCTGTGGCTCTTTTCCTTTGTGCTCTGAGAGTGACATTGAAAATTGATGAGATTATTCTTGGCTGGAGCCTATCCTGCAATTTCATATAATTATTCCAAATTCTGTGTAATAGAACTGAACTTTGGGGGTGAATACGTAGGATGTAATGACTTGCAGTCTGGACTTTGTAAAGAAAGCAACCGGACTGGACTGATTCTGATATTCTTTTTATTTCTTTCATCATAGAATTGGCTATGGACTTGCCATATTTTCTTGATTTAGCATGTTGTTTTCTGTCCTTTAAAAAATGTTTATGTCTGCTTCTTTGTTTCTAGAAAGGAAAAGAAAACATCTTGATTTTTCCCTTCATGTACAAACTCTTCTGTAAAGTAAATAAATGTGGAGCCCGATGCCATTCACCGACGTGGCGTCTGGTGTGACTTTTGCTGTCTTCAGATTAGGGTCCTCTCTCCAAGGGAGATGGCTCACTTCTTCCTGGGTAATGTTTATGCTTTGCAATGTGTTCCTTCAAGAGTTGTTTAGACTCAAGGCTTGAGGTACAAAGGGTAAGGCTTTTTCCTCCCTCAGGCAAGGATACCTGAGAATAGAAAAGAAAATGTTCTGACCAAGGTGAAGAGAAAAAAAATGTATTCATCAGAATTTTCCACGATGTTTATGTATGGAAAAAAGCCAGACAAGTTCCTAGACAGTGTTTGCTTTACTCCCAGGAGATTGAGAAAGGATAGGGAGACATGGGGTTAACAGCTCTCTACAGAAACTCCTCTAGCCAGTGCTTTATAGAGAGTTGAAGTCTTGGTGGTCATATCTTCATGGGAATCTGAGGAAAGGGCTCACAGACAAACTGAAAAAGTCAGCAAAGAGCAGAATAATGATGAGATAGCCCTGCACTAATGAGGCACAGAGACAGACAGACAGCAGAGATAGAAAGACAGAACATTTTAGCAGTTATCCTAGGTGTAGAATTTCAAAGACAAATACTAATGCCAAAAGATAATGTCCAGACAAATTTCTGCTTGGTATATATATAAAACTCTTAAGTAATCCATCTGAAAGTACACATGGACATCGACAGCAATGCCTGAAGTCTATGCAGTCAGATGTGTATTTCATGTGAATATTCATACCCATGGCTGAGCCACATTAACTTTGAGGATTATTTAGGTGAAATCACAGATGGACAAAATAGAAACATTTTGGTCAACTATGATTGCACTGACATTAGCTATAATAGCACCATTTAAAGATGGTTTTGATCAGGATTGAAAGAAATATGAATAACCAGGTATTAGCAGGAAGTTTTCTACCCATGGTTAGCTACTACCAGTTTATAGACACATGAAGTTGAGAGTTTGAAGACAGCTTAATAAGTGGACCGTTACAAGAGCTGTGTGCTCTGTAGCACAAGGGATGCTTAAGAGGTTAGGCCGGTAGCACTGATACAACATTTCCTACAAATTGGGGTGGAAGGAGGAGAGGCGAGAGCTGTACTGGAACCCCGTAAGAGTTCTGGTTCTGAATAAAGAGCTGACTGGGCAGAAGCTGGAATCATGCGCAGATGATGGAATCACATGCAGGGATGAGATGCAAGATGCCCTTGTCTATCCTACATCACTCACCTTTCGGGGCAACAGAGATCACACGACTTACTTGACATTGTCTGCAAGCATCAGTTTGATGGAGATTTCAGTGACTCCAGGAGGACAGAGAACAGTCATGGCCTGGGGCAGAGGACTCAGCCCCTGCACCTCACTGTAGTGAACAATTATATGACCTTTAACCCACTTATCACGTACTTTCAGTCCATGTTAACTTCTTCTTCTCGAATACCCCAGAAAGCAGGTATAGTTGTGCCCAGTCTACAGGTCAAGGTACTGGAGCTCAGAGTCGTTCCCTGGCTTGTGTAAGATTGCACAGATGACACTTCCTCCTGAATTCCCAAACACACCACGGCATTTGATGTCCATTTGGAAATGTGAGTATACATAGTGGGCGTTCCACTGTGCTTATAATTAGAAACTGTAAGGCCATGCCTTCGGAACCCTCCAATTTTTTTGGTGGTGGTGGTAGGGATGTATTCATCTTGGTTTGAGTCCTTATCGTAGTGTTTTGAAATTCCGAAGCTGTTTTGAGTTGACAGAACACTTGCTAATTGCAGATCCTTATATTTCCTTTTGAGTTTTTCAGTCCAATATCATCTATATTCTCCCTTCTACTTCAAAGCTGGAAACATACCTCTGCTAATAAGTTAGCATGTGAAATGCTAGTGATAAGGTTATGGGTGAGCCTATGATTCTAGTCTGCATTAATTCTGTCATTAATGATACTCACTTACATCAAAGCACAATTAAATTCTTTGTGACTTATCGGTATCTGATTACTATAGCAAACTTGGAAAGATTAGAATCTCTATATCTGTACATACACCAACTCTTTGAAAATGTTAGCATTTGGAGAGTATTTTCACTTCATGGGCTCAAATTCTGTTTTCTTCCTATCTTATATCATGGGTATTTGATATCATTTACTGACAACTTTTTGGCTATAAAAAAGTCCATCAAAAATGTATGTGCCTTAAAACTAGACACTTAAGTGACTGGTTTCCACTGGATCTTAACAGGCATTAAATTGAATTGAATAAGAAAAAGAACAAGGGGGGGATTCAGAAGGGAGGAACTCGTCCCATATTTCAACAGCTTCCTCATGTTTGACCTGGATCTCTTCCATGTCCCATCGAAATTCAACTAATTTATTTCACAGCAGCCCTTGGAGATGCTGACAATGTGATAGACACATCCCTTTCCTCGTGACCATACAGACAAAGCTGTAATACCACTGGCAGGGGCCAGCAAGCCAGAGGTCCGTGGTCCAGGTCATGTTCAGAGCTCCTCTAGAGAAAACTCAAACTCCAAAGTCTGCTTGTAACCATGGCTGCTGTCATATTATTCATTGTGTGAGCATGCAGAGGCTAATCCTGGATTGGGACTGGCTTGTCTTCAGTATCCAAGGGTCTCGATTTTTCAAGATGTCTAGTGTCCCTCTATAAATCCCAAGATTCATGAAAATTAAGAAGTTTAGAAAGTCTCCGTAAAATACTTTTAAAAGAGATTTATTTTTAATTTACACATTTTTGTCTGTCTGTGTGAATGTAAGCTGTGTATGGGTGCCTGTGGAGGCCAGAAGAGGGTGTTGGATCCTCTAGAGCTAGAGTTAAAAGCTGTTGGGACATGAGGGCTGGGAAGCAAACTCTAGTCCCCGGAAGAACAGCAAGTGCTCTCAATTGCCGAGCCACCTCTCCGGGTGCTGCATAGGACTTTTATGGTGTCTGCCATGTCTCTTCTATCTCAAACCCACGGCAGACATTATTAATCAATCACCTCTTCATTAGGCAGCTTCAGATTCCTTGGAGGACAGCACTGCCTCAGTTGTAAACTAGTCCTCATCAACTGCACATGAGAGCAAGCCTGCTTACCACAATGAGCTCATCCATTCCTTTATTTCACAGATAAGGAAAGTGGAATGATTTGGATTCTGTACAGCAAAAACAAGGCGTGTAGTTGTCTTGAAGGACTTTAAATGCTCACATTTTATCGGGATTCTCCAGTTAATTTGAAAGCACACTAAAGCTTGAGAAACACTGATCTAGGACAGTGTGTGGAATATGACATGAGATCCGGTGTAGATGGAGGCTTCTGGGCAGCCACGGCAGGGTCCTCTGGGAGGCAGTATGCCGGAGAAGTCATCCATCACCAGTGATAAGTGGGTCTTCAACTTCTCCCGTTCAAACGCTTTGTTTTGTCAGTTGTACAGTGATGAGTAGCCCACTGGAGATTAGGACTTACTAACAAAACTCAGAAGGCACTGACAGGCCAAACAGAATTTCTGAGAACTATCTAGTCTAATGGTCCCAAAGTTATATAATACCCTTTATCGCTATACATATTCTTAGGGTTTTTTTCTTTCTGGTAAATTCCTCCAGGCAGGCACTAAGTTAGAAGCTTGAAATATCCCTTGATATTTTATTGATAGATGCCAGCCACAAGTTGGGATCTCTGAGAAATGGTTTCTTTGTATGGGGCAGAAGGTTTGATACATTACCTTTAAAAGGAAGCCATCTTTGCCTAATCCCAGCTCCATTTTAGCTAGTTTTCTTTTCTATCACTTGCGTTTTCAGTTCTTTTGCTCAGGGAGCTTGCTGCTTTCACTGGTTTCGGGGGTGGCCTCCCTGTAAACGGTTTCACAAGGCTGTCTGTGTCCATAGACGTCCAAACACAACTGCATATTCATTTTTATTGACTTTGTTCTCCAAGGACGCAGCTCTAAGCCCCTTTCTAACGCTGCCTCCTAACAATGACTGCCTTAGTCCAACCTTGGCTCAGCAGCTGATAGAGGGCAGATTACTGAACTGTAAGCATTTAAACTCCCTTCTGGAAAAGCAGCAGCAAGGAAGCTGGGGGGATTTACACAAAGTCAATGACTGAATTGTAAATGTACTTGCAGAGAACAGAGTCAAGATGGTCTTTAAATCGAAAGCATTGTACTCCCTGCCAGATGGGGAAGGTACGAGAAGGGCTGTGTTGGGACTATATGGTGCTGTTAAGTCCACTTAAAGCCAGACTTCTTGGATTGCCAGGAGTAGCTACTTCAGCCTGAATGCTGGAGAACAGTTGGGGATACTATAAATTTGCTCACCATGCATCATTTCCAGACATTTCCTAGTCTTGGCAGAGGCGGACATTCTACTTCTCTGACACGTTGTGGAGAACAGCATTTAACATGCTCCATCTATTTCCACAGTCAGAAGACAGCCCTTGCTATTTTATATTATTGGCTAATAAAAAAAAAAAAAAAACCTTTAATGCTTTACAATCCTTTTGCTCTGATGACTTCTGGAGCCCAGTTCCAAACCTACTGTTTATTACGGGATGGAATGTCTGCTATAGGAACCTTGCTTTAGCTTCCAAACACTTTCAGATCAGAGCCAACATTTAGAAGAAAATGATCAATTCATTGGTGATTATGTAACATTAGCCAAAAATCTTTTCTGAATCAAGATAGGTTATATATTTCTTAGGGGGCCATTCTATTAACTACACTATATTCTCAACAAGGTGGCTGTACAGACTGCCTCTTAAGTCTGTGTTTTAGAAATGGAAATAGTGAACTGCAGAAACTAGCCAGGGTCAGAGAGAAGCTGGCTTCAGACTCAGTCACTGGCTCAAGAGGCTTCAAGGGTATCACAGAGGTGAGTGACAGGATTCTGTGACTTGAAGGAGTTTGCAGCTAAAGAAAATGGTTATCATACTTTAATCCCTCTTTACTTTTTGTAACATTCAAACATATTTATTTATCAAAAACACATTGGAATCATTTGTGCTGAGGAACACAGCAATAAATGCAGTCGAAGGGAACAGAGTGACTGCACAGATAAATTTATACAGATGAAGGCTTCGCAACTGCACCGCCCACTCCACATGCATGTGGCCATCTCTGTTCATGGTCCTTCAGACGTACAACTCTGGAAAGATTTTATCAACCCAAGGAAGAGAATGCGTGTGCATATAATCACAGCTGCACATTGATCATAATCATGTTGGAAGATGGCATTCAACAAACTCTGCATAGACATTGGCATGCATGTTTCTAAATGCTGCGTCTTAGATTTCATTGGCGAAGACCGCATTTCCAATAACTCTGAGCTGGATCTTCTATGGAGAACCCAAGTGTGTTAAACTGAAAAAGACTCTCTCCCCAAGCAACTAAGAAGCCAGTTTCCTATTGAGAGTATCAGCTTAATCATAAGACTATAAAAACTGCATTGATAGTTGATAGAGAATAGGATGTACTAGATAGTTCTCCTCTCAGAGCATCCCTTCTTACTGTATATGCGGGTTGTTGGTTCTAGCCTAGGAGTTAACTGTTGCAGCTCTGAAGGCAGCTAGGAGGGAAGAGGCAGTAAAAGGAAAGAGGAGTGTTTTTAAAATGGTGTTTTAGAAAGACAAGATTAAAAAAGAATTACTCAATTCTCACTGGATATAAAACAATGGGCAAAATACTGAGCTCCTTTACGGAACTCTAACAACTAAAGCTTGGTTGCCATATTGGTAATCTCTGTGGTAATCATCTTGGTGCTTAGCATGCTATTTATTGGTCTGTGTATCCTTCCTGACAATCCTCAG
Source organism: Mus minutoides (assembly GCA_902729485.2). Lineage (NCBI taxonomy): Eukaryota > Metazoa > Chordata > Mammalia > Rodentia > Muridae > Mus > Mus minutoides. The sequence goes on from LR749845.1 coordinate 1,008,715, forward strand.
CACTGATTTGGGGTCTATTTCTTTCTTTGTCTGGCTTCTATTGTGATGACAGGTTCTAGGGGAGAGGCACAGTATTTGGAACCATGCACTTAAGCCTCAATACTGAAAATACGCTATTCCTTTCTAGGAAGCAACTTTGTTGATGCCATCTATAGAGAATTGATCCAGGTGCTTGGTGGCTGTCATGTCAGCTTCTGTTTGTAGATGATTCCTCTGGAGTCTCTGACCTGCTGGTCCTTGTTGTCATTCATTTACAGATGAGTCACATCTGGTCAGATGGTTTGTCATTTGCATTTGAAGACCCTGACCATGCTTCCTTCTCTCACTACTATGTCGGCTTGGCTAGTACATTGTTGGTTCCCATCTGCAAACCAACCACACGTTGGTCGTTGGTCAGCCTTTAACTTCCTCCATCTAAATGTCTTATTTTCTTTTCAAAGACTTAACTCCAATGTCAGTGGTTAGAAGAAATCCTTTTAGCCAGACCAACTAGAGTCACTAGCATAGCCTGAACTTTAGTCACATTTCTACCTTAAATAAGATTGTTTGCTTCAAATGTGTGATGTGACTTTATACTATAAGCCTGAGCAGCTTTGATAAAGTCACCAATAATCGGCTGAGGCCAGGTTAGCGAGGACTCAGTGACTTCACAGATCCTGGCTGTGGCTTATGAGTTCCCAGAGAATGAGAGGAAGCCATCCTTTAGACCAAGCTAGATGTTATGCTGGCATAGGTGCCTGACTCCTTTAGGGCACATGCTTAGAATTTGTTTTTTCTGGCTGGTGATCATACTTGAATATAATTTTGTTTTAGCCTCTGAAGAGAACTCACATAAGGCTCTTGTTAAAGATGGTCAAGGGGGTCCTGGTGCAGCATTGAAGTACAGAGATGCCTTGGAGACCTGTCTGACCATGTCTTTTCTGACCATGTCTTTTCTGACCATGTCTTGTCTGACCATGTCTTGTCATATCTGACCATGTCTTGTCTGGCCATGTCTTTTCATGTCTGACTATGTCTTGTCATATCTGACCATGTCTTGTCATGTCTGACTATGTCTTGTCTGGCCATGTCTTGTCATGTCTGACCATGTTTTTTCTGATCATGTCTTGTCTGACCATGTCTATCATGTCTGACCATGTCTTGTTTGGCCATGTCTTGTCATGTCTGACCATATTTTTTCTGATCATGTCTTGTCTGACTATGTCTTTTCTGATCATGTCTTGTCTATGTCTTGTCTGACCATGTCTTGTCTGGCCATGTCTTGTCATGTCTCACTATGTCTTGTCATGTCTCACTATGTCTTGTCATGTCTGACAATGTCTTCTCATATCTGACCATGTCATGTCTGGCCATGTCTTGTCATGTCTGACCATGTCTTGTCATATTTAACCATGTCATGTCTGGCCATGTCTTGTCATGTCTGACCATGTCTTGTCTGACCATGTCATGTCTGACCATGTCTTGTCTGACAATGTCTTGTCTGACCATGTCATGTCTGACCATGTCTTTTCTGACCATGTCCTTTTTGACCATGTCTTGTCTGACCATGTCTTGTCTGACCATGCCTTGAAGCTACTCCTCTAATTCTGCATAGTGCCCTTGCTAGGTGTTGGTACCATGGCTTCAGATGGAACATTGTCAATCACTGGATCATAATAGTTGCTCTCAATAATGGTGGGTTTTGATCATCCTATCTTAGTAGAAATCTGTTCCCCAGTGTCTTACTACACTTGCCTTTTCAAGTTTGACAATTTCAGAACCTGAAGTTGGATGTGAAGCACTATTGTCCTTCCCACACATGCTCATGCTCAGTCTCCTTGTTACACTCATTCTTGTCTGTTAAATTCTGCTTAAGACCAAGCACAAGTACTCAGTTTCTACCCAGCCTCACACTGAATTCTCATGACCTTTGTTAGCACTGATTGTCTTGATGAAGCAGGTGGGCCTGGTTTCGTGGTGTTTCTTCTTACTTCCTGATGATTTCATGGTCATACAACCCAGTAACAAAACTACATAGGGCAAAGTCAAGAGTTTCTGTCGCCTCTTCAGTACTCTCTTATTTTAGTCACATTTTTATTGCAGTTATGGGAATCATGTTCAGTGAATAAGATAATCAAATGTGCACTGGATTCTAAGTCTCTCAATAGGGCAGTTGAAATCTGGATCACTGTGGAAGGTCTGGGTTATGTTGTTTCTGGATTTATCTTACCACACCATACTTCTGTTATGGACATTTACTAGTCGCTCTGTTTGTCTTGTTAATATTTATCTTTCTGGGAAACACTGATGTCCATAATTCCCTCACTATCACACATGAATCTATTTTTACATGAACCTATTCATCGAATCCCCAGACTCTATCATCTTTGGTCTGTTCTTTTGTTTTTGTAAAATCTCTGTGAGTGAGTGAATTAATGTATGTATGTATGTATGTATGTATGTATGTATGTATGTATAAGTGTGCATGCATGTATGTATGTATGTGTGTGTCTAGGTATGTGTGCTTCTGCCAGCATGTGTACCATAGCCTATGTGTGGAAGTCAGAGGGCAACCTCACGTGTAAGACATTGCCTTCCTCCTTGATTGAGGCAGGATCTTATGAACTTCTGGGCATCTTCCTGTCTCTGCTACCCATCATGCCATAGCAGTGACAGGATTTTGGACAGCCTACTAGGTTTGCCTTTTCTTTGGGTTCTGGGGGTTTGAATTGTAGTGAGAATTCTGGAATTTTGGCTTCTTAAAAAAACCCCACAGAAACATTACAAGAATATGGTTTTGTTCTAATCCCAGGTGTAGGCTATGGGGCTGCTTCAGATTGTCCACAGCAGCTGACTATGATTTGTTTCGTGTTCTCAGAGGGACATGACCTGCCAGCGGCAGATAGTTTCTATGATTGTGTGATGTTTGGAATTCTCGGGACTTGTCCTATGGTATATAGATATTAGGGCCTTGAGCAGAGGGGGTGGATTTTTGGTTGGCCGTTGGTGCATTGTTGGTTCTGGGATCTCTTTCCTTTCCTCTCTATCCATTATTCTCTCCTATTTAGTGTTAGGGGATTGAAAAGGTAGTAGAAAAAGGGTGGAGGAAAGAAGAACCCACGAAGTAGCCAAAGAAAAGCTGCACAGAACCCGGACTCCAACACTTAGGCAATAAATCTTAGCCTGCCGCACAACCTCCCCAGCTCTGTGTGTTTGTTTGTTTGTTTGTTTGTTTGTTTTTGTGACAAGATCTGGCTATATAACTCCTACTGGCCCTTAACTATATAATTTAGGCTGGCCGTGAACTCTCCATCTTTTTGGTTTAATGCTGGGATTAAAGGTGTGAACCACACACAATGGTTGGCTTGAATTTCGTCTTGATAAGATTATAAAGTTTGCTCCTCTTTATTTTAGGAATGAGGTCTCACTGTTGTATAAACAGTAGACACATCATAGTCTCATATCCACCAGAGAAGACTACTTGTATACAGAGTTAAGCCAATAAAAATCTTTATTTCCTGGCCAGTGACTACACTGGGTATTTTGGACCTTAGTATAGCCTGCAGCTTTTCTTAGGATGGGCTTTTAAACACAAAAAACCACATCCTGGGTTGACACACCTCAGTTAGCAAGAACAGCCAGCCAGAAGCTGAACTACAGAATCCAATAAACAGCGTTAGTACGTTCAGGGACTTTTCTGGAATGATGGACTGTGATGGATCAGGTCTCCGTTCTCATTTAGACAGGTGTTGCTGCCTACATGCTGGGTTCCACAGCCTGAAGGGGTACTTCCATTATAGCATCCGTTGTGCTAAGGTCTGGGGACCAGCTATAACGTGAGTAATTTTAGGATAATGATTGAATCAATATTGAAGTGATTAATACCCAGTACATCTACATGGGATATTATTCCAACCTCTTGAAAGATAAATTAGACTTAGGGGTCTCTCTCAGTCTCTGTCTCTCTGTCTGTCTCTGTCTCTCTTCTCTTCTTTCTCCAGCCTCCTTCTTCTCTTCTTCCTGCTCCCCATTTAGACTGATTTGAGAATGTGAAGATGTGACCATTCTTTAAGATCTTTAAGTCAATATGCCATCAGAGCCGCATCCCTCCCCGTGGTCCTAGGTAAGATCTGTTTCCTTGCTGTTTCTGTAAGCATCGTGCAGACTCACAGCTCTTGCCTTCATCTGCAGAGTGCATCACTCCAGCCCCGATACACGTCTTCTCTGACTCCCTTGCTTCATCCTTAAAAACCCCGTCTGATTATATTGAACACAACTGGAAAATCTCCACACCTCCAGATTCTTAGTCATGTTTGCTCTGTAGGCCAATATATGCCAGGTTATTAGGAAAATGAAAATTAAGTCTCAGTAAGATATTAATGTCTACTTAAGAGAATGTCTAGAGTTAGGATTAGTGACACGTGATTCAAAGGCAAGCAAGGATCTGGAGAAAGTGTGGTAACGGCGCCATGTGGTGTTGCAAACCTTCTGGGAAAGCAGCTTGAAGATTCTTTAGAAAACACACACGCAGGGCCAGTGACTTGGCCTTGCAGGTGTTTGCTGCCAAGCCTGTCAACCCACAGGATGGAAAGAGGACTGACTCCAGGGCTTGCCCTCTGACTGCCACATGCCCGCCCGCCCTGGCACATCTCATTCCGAGTATTTACTTTCTTTCTTTAGTGTTACTTTCTGTGTGGCTTCTTTTTTTTTCTTTTGAAATAACCATTGGTTTGTTTTTGTTTAGTCATGCCTCCGTGTTAGAAATAATCAGTACTCCTGGGTTAAATTCAGGGATTTTTTGAAGGAATTGTTGAGGTCACACAGGGAGGGAAGAAAGAGCCAAGGCAAATCAAGTGGTTGTGGAAATATTTATGTCGTATTCTATGTATTTAAACATACCTTGGACCACTGGGACTCTGGATTCATTTAGTGAAATGTAAGTACCACGACTAAAAGAAATTAAATCTTGGGACTGAAAATGGAAATTCCATATTAAAAAAAAAGTTTAGAAAATGAATATTTCATGTCATTTGTGAGTAAAAAAATTTAGGCTTGATGAATGTATCATGGGAACAGCAGTTGTAAATAGTTTGATTTTTATGGATATGATTACCAATTGATAATTTATTTTGTTGTGAAGCAAAACTGACACATTTTAAAATTACAGTAGCCACAGGCAATAAAATTCTCGTGAAATATTTTCTAAGATTACCAAATAGGGAAAAAATTAAAACTTGAAGCAATATGTAGGTCTACTTCAATACTCAGTGCTCTACATGAGCGAGAACACATAAAACACCGTGTGACTTCACAACAGCCAATCCGTGGGACTCCCTTGCTGCGTATTACAAACGTGTAATGCACGATTTATTATGGCAAATTCTTTGGACAAGAGATCTAGCAGATTGGAAGATGCTGCTCCCCCATCCTTAGGATGTGGCTGGTGCCCAGCACAGTTCCTGTCCATTGGAGGTGCCCGCTACTCACCCCAGGGGTGAGGTTTGTTTTTGTTTGTTTGTTTGTTTGTTTGTTTTTATTTTGGTTCTACAGGGCTCACATCTCCTGCTGTGTTTGGGTTCTTCTGAACTTTCCTTTAGAGTTCTGGGAATCAGAGCTTTTGAAACCAAGCTTTCATAAGCCTTTCATTTAGGAATGCAGATGGTAACAAGGCACTGTCTCCAAGTTCGGCCAGCACTGAACTGACTTTGGACAGATGTGATTTCCTCTGCTTGGCCGCATGGTAAATGTAACTTCTGCTCGGTGGGTTCTGCCGTTGCTGGCAGGCAGGCCACTGTGTTGACCCGTGGAGAAAGCACACAGTGAGAAAGTGGAAGCTATTTTTTTTTTTTTTTAGTTCTGATAAGGCATGGAAAGGATGTGTGGGAATGAAGGTAGAGGTACCCGTGGGGCTCGGCTGCTAAGAGCGTGCTCGAGTCTTTAGGGACAGTAGTACTCCCCTTAGTTAGTTTACATTTTATGATTTTAGTTCCTCATAGTCAACTGTACTCCTAGAAATATTAAAATGGAAAATTCCAGAAATAAAAAAAAGTGCATAGAATTTAAATTATACTTTCGGAATCTTACGCTGCCTCACTCTGTCTTGGGCGTGCCGGGAGTCTCCCATTCATCCAGTGTATCCACCGTGTGTGCACTGTCTACCTGGTAGCTTCTTGGTTGCCATCTGAATTATTAAATTAACTTCTGAGAACCTGCAGTGCTTGTGTTTGCTTAATCCTTCATCTCATTGCAAATTCCTTCCCTGGCTCGACATGAGCCGGCCCCTGCCTGCATCTCGGAATGGCTTCATCTTCCATGCCTCTGGGCTCCAGGCACACAATCATCTTGCACTTGATTATGTTTCAAAGGTTTCTTTGTGAGACCCTTCCTCTTTTCTCTGGTTCACACTCACCTCTCAGGTGTGAGTACCGCAGAGGGGCTGTCCCAGACCACCCAACTCTGGGATGGTTCCCTCCTCCTAACGTTGCCATTCTCTGCCATGTAATTCTCTATAATTAATTCATAGGATGCATTCTAACTTAATCTGCCTTTTGTGATGGTTAGCATCTTGACAGGATCCAGGATCACCTAAGAGACAAGCTTTTGGACAGGCTCATAACAGTTCATCTAGGTTAGGCTAGCTTCTATGCAGGCCAGTGAGGGATTGTCTGCACTGTGTTAATTGAGGTAAGGGACTTACACTGAATGTAAGTGGAGCCATTCCACAGGCCAGGGTAGGGGAGCAGAGCATCGATATTCATTCTTTCTTCATAGCATCCCCAGCTGCCTCAGGTTCCTGTCCCTAGGATTTTCCTGTCCTGTTGAACTCTACCCTGGAGCAATGAAGCAAAGGAAACCCTTCTCCCTAAGAATGCCTTCTTGTCAAGGCATTTTTGTCACAACACCAAGAAAAGTAGCTAGTATATCTTTTAAATTTTCTTTTCTTCCTTTCTCAGTACACGGGGCTGAATCCAGGACTTTGGACATGCTAAAGTCAACAATTACCCATTAATCCATACCCTTAACTAATTTGTAAAATTAAAATTTTAAATTATTTTGGAACGAGGGATGTAGCTCAGTTGGCAAAGTGCTTGTCTAGCAGGCATGAAACTCTGGGTTTAATCTGTAAAACTGAACTCCCAGAATCCCAACACTTTGGAGCCTGAGGCAGGAGGATTATCATGAGTTTGAGGACAATCTAGCTATAGAGTGAGAGCCTGTCTTAAGAGAGAGAGAGAGAGAGAGAGAGAGAGAGAGAGAGAGATGGGAAGAACCTACTGAAGTACTGCTTTGATAACAATGATGTAAGTTTTGTGTCTGACAAGAAGCCTCTCTGTCTGTCTGTCTATCTGTCTGACTGAGACTGAAAATTAATTACAGAATTTGTCCTTTCCCCTTACTCTCTTCAAACCCTCCCCTATACCCCTGTCCACTCTTCTTCAGATTCATGGTCTCTGTTTCATCAATTGCTGTTTCATAGCTATATGTATTTGTACATACATAGATATTCCCAAATAGAACCTGTTGAGTCCATATAATGTTACTTGTATGTGTGTTCTCAGGACTGACCACTTGGCACTGGACATCTTGGCTCCCCCCGCCCTCCCCCCCCCTTCCCCCCCCCCCCGCTCCCTCCAGCTAACTCAGTTGCCTGTGGTTCTCTGTGTAGAGCTGAGGCCGCCTGGGACCTTTCCCATCCAGTTTGGTGCCCTCCTTGTTCAGCTTGTGCTTGAACAGTCATATTCGTGAGACTTTATGGGAGGAGCTTCTGTTGTTACTAGGAGACACAGCGAAGTCTCAGATGCTCTAGAAGGCAGCTCTCTTAGCAGCATCCTCCATGTGTTGAGCTGTGTGAGCTCAGCCACCCACATCCGGGGAGATGTTCCAGATTTGAGACAGTCGATGCTTCTGCACTTCTGAGAAGGCTGATCTCGCCTTTGTCCATTTCTTTTCACCATAGTCCACGTTTCAGAGAGAGTTTCAGGACTTTCATAGTGTTTTTAATTATTTTCTGGGTCAAATTCTCACTCCTTCAAGTTTTTCTTGGCTCCATTTTGCCTATTCTCCATACTCCTATTGGAAGCTTTGGAAAATTTCATGGGCCTCTTTTTTTTT
>LR749845.1:1016812-1149537 GCA_902729485.2 Mus minutoides
CTGAGAAGGCTGATCTCGCCTTTGTCCATTTCTTTTCACCATAGTCCACGTTTCAGAGAGAGTTTCAGGACTTTCATAGTGTTTTTAATTATTTTCTGGGTCAAATTCTCACTCCTTCAAGTTTTTCTTGGCTCCATTTTGCCTATTCTCCATACTCCTATTGGAAGCTTTGGAAAATTTCATGGGCCTCTTTTTTTTTCCCTAGGCTATTAAATCAATTCAGAGAAGGTTTTGTTTTGCTTTAATTATATTCAAAGAATGGGTACACATGCCAGCCTGAAAGATTAATTGAAGTCACAATAGACACCGTGGAAATGAGAACTGGTCCAAAAGAGAAGCAGTCCATGGTGTTCAGCTAAGTGACAAGGAAAACTGGAAACACATGTTTAGAAGGACAGAAGATCTGCTCGAGAGTGGCCATTCCAGGCATTCTCAGTATTCCTTGGGGCTCCATGGGTTTGGGCCATTGCTTCTCAATACATGTTCTTAGTGGCACTGGTCAAATGTCTTTAAAACCAGGATGGACCTTCCAAGGAACACCAGGGTAGATGCTAGTTTGAAATCTGGAGCAGAATGCTGCTTACTTCTGTTGTTGCTGGGTTGTGAGATTTCATAGATTCAGGAAGCGGGGCAGGGTACCCGGGATGGGGAAGTGTGGAGCCAGGGTGACGAGCTCCACACAGTGGTGCTGTAGGAAGAGGTATACAAGCATTTCGGTAGTTGAAAGCATTTAGGACTATACTGTTCTTTTATTAGCTGCTTGTAATTCCTATAAGTCTCTGGCTGTAAAACCTCACCTATCATGTTGCCTATGACCATAGTTTGGTTCTGGTTAATTGTCACTAAAGGTCACATCTTGTGTTTCTATCATCTGACGCAAACTTGGGTACGGCGGAACTGAATAGAAAGAGTTTTTATTGGAGGAATAGTTACTGGGGAAAGGGGGTGAGGGTGGGGGTGGGGAAGCATTAGCAGTCAATCACTCATCTAATCAGACGTTTCAAGGGAAACTTAGTAAGTCAGTGTTCTTTGCGACTGCAGAATTCAAGGTGCAGTTCAGACTGAACCAGGGTGTAGATGGAGGGCAGATGCTTTTGATAAACCACTTGAGGTAGCTGAACGGTCCACAGAAAGATGCTTTCAGCGCTGTGAGCATGCACAGGTGAAAGCTGATGGATCAAAAGCAGAACCTGATGCCAAGAAAAAAGGAAAGAAAACAAAACCTTTTCAGGGAAAACTCTGTGATGACCATCCTCCCGATGCAGGGAATCTTCTTAAGACACTGAGAGGCATTGTTCCACTTGATTTACTGTAAACTTCCAAACACCAAGTGTAGGCTGGGGATGGATGTAGCTCAGTTGGTAGAACAACTACCAGCGTTTGAAAAGCTCTGGGTTTGATCCCAGCATAAACTGGGTGTGGTGGTGCATTCTGTAATCCTAGAATTTTTGAGGTGAAAATAAGTTGACCAGAAGTTCAGAATCACCACAGGTGTGAGGCCAGCCTAGGCCCTAGGAGATCCTGTCAAAAAATCTCCTTAGACACGGTAAAACCAAAGTAATCCACTGATATTCCTGGAGCTTTCTTGTCAAATGGATTTGAAACATGAAAGTACTTTATTTATTTATTTTTTACATTCCCAATCACAGTTTTCCCTCCCTCCTCTCCTCCTAGTACCCTCCTCCCCCACACCCTGCTCCATCCTCTCCTTCCTTCTTCCTCTGTCTTTTCAAAAAAGGGCAAGCCTCCCCTGGATATCAACCATCCATAGCATAGCAAGTTGCAGTAAGGCTAGGTACCTCCTCTCCTATTAAGGCTAGATGAGGCAACTCAGTAGGAGGAAAAGGTCCCAAAGCAGGCAACAGAGTCAGAGACAGCCCCTGCTCCCACTGTTAGGAGTCCCACAAAAAGACCATGTTATACAGCTGTGACATATACGTGGAAGGCTAGGTCAGACCCATGCAAACTTCCTGGTTGTCCGTTCAGTCTCTATGAGGCCCTAGGGGCCCAGGTTAGTTGACTCTATAGGTCTTCTTGCAGTGTCCTTGACTCTTCTGGCTCCTACAATCACCCACCCACCCACCACCACACCCACCACCACCACCACCACCTCTTTCTCAGGATTCCTCAAGTTCTGCCTACTGTTTAGCCGTGAGTCTCTGCATCTGTTTGAAACATGAAAGTATTTTCTTAATTTAAAATTTGCAAGCTGGGGAGCTGGAAAGGTGGCTTTAGCAGTTAAGAGAACTTGCTCATTTTCCCGAGGAACTGAGTTGAGTTTCCTGCAGCCAAGTCAGGCAGATGAGCTCTAGGGTTCTAGAGACCTTCCTCTGCTCTTCTATAAGGCTAAATGTCCGAAAACTGGGGACCTCATGGATGTCTGGAGGCATCCACTTTTCAACCAGCATAAGCTATATGGACCAAACTTTTCCAGACTTTGGTCTAATCTGATCATTATTGCATGCCAGTCATTTCCCATGTGATGATGCCTCATCCTGTATGAATGGATGTGAGCTAGAAGATCTGATCGGAATAGACGGGTGTCGACATTGAACCTTTCACATAGGTGGCCAGTTACCAGGCAGGCTTGCTCCATCACGTGGGTAATGACTGGCATGCAATAATGGTCAGATTAGACCAAAATCTGGAAAAGTTTGGTCTATACAGTTTATGCTGGTTGAAAAGTGGATGCCTCTGGATATCCGGGAGGTCCCTAGTTCTCAGACATTTAGCCTTATTAAATGGCCATTCCTTTGGTTTAAAAGCTAGGTCACACCAGTGCTTCTGTGACTTAGCTCATCTGTCACGAGACTAGAGCTGATTGAGATAGTTAGTCATGGTCCGCCAGGGAACTGTGTGAAAGACTGATGATACCCAATCTTACCACAAGTTCCCTGATTAGATGTACAACCAGGAAGATAGATAAGGGCTTCTGAAAACAAACCAAGCGGAGCAATTCACTGAAGTGTTCCCGTCTGTACCCAGAAATAGCAATTTCGGTTTGGGAGACAGAAAAATAGTAGCCTGGACAGATGCCCAGAACTCTTCAAGATAATGCAAAAGGAGAATGTATGTCTTGGACCAGAGCCATTCCCCCAGAAGACGTAAAGCAAGGCAGGGTCTTGGGAGAATATTTCTATATTGAATGGAATCCCCCTGACTTTAGAAATGTCTGGTCTTCAGGGAGAGAGTAGATTCTAAGCACTCACTCGACTCTGGTTGAGTCTGCAGAACTACGCTGGCTAACTCACCTCCTGTAGGTAGTGGACTGCTGGGCTTCCTGTTTTCTTTCTTGGTTGGTGCTCACAGTCATGGGATTTCCCATTTCTGTTTTGATTTAGGAAACTTTTCTGGTGTGAGACATAGAGGTTGGGGGACGCCTGAGGATCTTGATCATGTAATAAGGAATTGAGTGGATGTTTGTTCCTCCTTGGAGTGGACCTTGACAAACAGGAGGGCAAATACCACCTTGTGCCCCTTTTTGTAAAGTTCCTGTGTCACGAGAATATGCCTGTTGAGTGAGGTGTTGGATCTCATCCAGGGTCATGTGTGTTTGGAGCACTGTAGCCCAGTCATCAACGCCTGTTACTCAATTCATGTCTCCTTTCTCTTACTGCCCCTTAGGGTTTACATCTCCCCAATATAGAGTCAGACCCACAAATTCTTTTTTTAACTCCCTAGATTACCTAATAGAACAATTATAACCACCATGTGGCATTAAAGTCACTGTTGTGGTTTGAGAGCTCCATCCAAAATTAGCGTAGAAATTTATTTTAGTGTTTCTATTGCTGTGATAAAGACTGTGACTGTCTTAGTTAGGGTTTCCATCACGGTGAAGAGAAACCATGACCAAGGCAATTCTTATAAAGGACATTTAATTGGCTCTGGCTTACTGGTTCTGAGGTTCGGTCCATTATCAGCATGGTGGAAAGCATGGAGCAGCGCAGGAGGAGCAGAGAGTTCCGCATCTTGGTCTGAAGGCAAATAGAAGACTGGCTTCCAGGCAGCTAGTACGAGGGCCATAAAGCCCACGCCCACAGTGTCACACTCCTTTCCTCAAGGCCATACCTAGTTTAACAAGACCACACCTCCTGATAGTGCTATTCCCTGAGCCAAGCATATTCAAACCACCACAATGACCAAAGCAACCTGGTGAGAAGAGTTTATCTATCTTACACTTTCAAACTGTAGTCCATCACTAAAAGTAGCCAGGACAGGAATTCAAACAGGGCAGGAACCTAGAGGCAGGAGCTGATGCAGAGTCTGTGGAGATGGGCCTTCCTTCTTGTTTAGCTTCTTTGTGCCTATGGAGTGCAGCATGGTACCTGTATTTTGTAGCTAATGTCCACTTATATGTGATTATATATTATGCATGTCCTTTTGGGTCTGGGTTACCTCACTCAGAATGATGTTCTCAAGTTCCATCCATTTGCCTGAAAAATTTAAGATGTCTTTGTTTTTTGATGGGTGAGTAGTATTCCACTATGAGTAGTAAAGAAAATGTACCACATTTTCTTTATCCATTTTTCAGTTGAGGGACATCTAGGTTGTTTCCAATTTCTGGCTGGAAGAGATAGGGACACCTATCACCACAAAACTTTGGACCCAAAATTTATCACGTCTACAAGAAACGCAGGGATGGGGGATGGAGCAGAGACTGAGGGAATGGCCAACCAATAACCAGTCCAACTTGAGGACTGTGCTGGCTGGTTTTGTGTGTCAACTTGACACAGGCTGGAGTTATCACAGAGAAAGGAGCCTCCCTTGAGGAAATGCCTCCATGAGATCCAGCTGTAAGGCATTTCCTCAATTAGTGATCAAGGGTGACAGGGCCCATTATAGGTGGTGCCATCCCTGGGCTGGTAGTCTTGAGTTCTATAAGAAAGCAAGCTGAGCAAGCCAGGGGAAGCAAACCAGTAAGAAACATCCCTCTATGACTCCTGCTTTCTGACCTGTTTAAGTTCCAGTCCTGACTTCCTTTGGTGATGAACAACAATGTGAAAATGTAAGCTGAATAAATCCTTTCCTCCTCAACTTGCTTCTTGGTTATGATATTTGTGAAGGAATAGGAACCTTGACTAAGGCAGGGGCCCATCCTATGAACAAGTACCAACCCCTGACACTGTTAATGATGCTTTGTTATGTTTGCAGACAAGAGTCTACATAACTGTCCTCTGAGAGGCTCCACCCAGCAGCTGACTGAAGCAGATGCAGAGAATCGCAGCCAAACATTAGATGGAGCTCAGGAATTCTTATGGAAGAGTTGCAGAAAGAGTTGAGGGCCTTGAAGGGGATAGCAACTCCAAAGGAAGGCCAACAGAGTCAACTCACCCGGACCCTTAGTGCTCTCAAGGACTGAACCACCAACCAAAGAGCACATACAGGCTGGACCTAGGCTTCCCTGCTCATATGTAGCAGATGTGTGGCTCAGTCTTCATGTGGGTCCCCCATGTGGAGCTTGGGCTGTCCTTAATTCTGTTGCCTGTTTGTGGAATACGTTCCCCCTAACTGGGCTGCCTGGCCTGGCCTCAGTGAGAGAGAGTGTGCCAAGCTCTGCAGAGACTTGATGTGTCAGGGTAAGGGGATACCCAGGGGGGCCTCCACCCTCTCAGAGGAGAAGGGGATGGGGAAGGGACTATGTGAAAGGCAACGGAGACAGGGCACAGCAATTGGGATGTGAAGTGAATTAAAAAAAAATTCTAGTCTTTAGCCCATGACTAGGTCACTAATCACTATTGTCACATAATCTTTTTTATTTACACTGCTCATTAAAAAAATAGGTAGACTGTTTAACTGAAGTTTAATATATTCATTTCCATATACTTATAACATGGGACCTATGGACATCTGCCTTTAAAACTATCCTGAGTGAACCTTTCATAAATGATGGTAGATTAGCAATTTGGTGTCAAAATCTAAAGGATATTTGTTGTTTGCATTTGTTGTTGTTGTTGTTGTTTTGTTAAAGAAGGAGTTTTTCAAAAGTTTTGCTAAGGGAGAGGTCATTAAAACTGTCCTCACAAAAGGAGGTCCAGCGACAGGTCCAAACTGGGATCCAGCTCAAGGGAAGGCCCCAAAGCCTGACTCTATTACTAAGGCTATGGAGTGCTCACAAAAAGGAGCCTGTCATGACTGCCGTCCAAAAGACCCAACAAGCAGCTGAAGGAGTCAGATGTGGGGGTGGGTGGGTGGGAGAGTCAGATGCAGATATTTGCACCCAACCAATAGACAGAAGCAGCTGACCCCTGTGGTTGAATTAGGGAAAAGCTGGAAGAAGCTGAGGAGAAGGGTGACCCTGTAGGAGGACCAGCAGTCTCAATTAACCTGGACCCCTGGTGATCTCTCACACACTAGACCACCAACTAGGCAGCATGCACCAGCTGATATGAGGCCCCCAACACATATACAGCATACACCAGCTGATATGAGGCCCCCAACACATATACAGCAGAGGACTTCCGGGTCTGGACTCAGTCAGAGAAGATGCACCTAACCCTCAAGAGACTGGAAGCCCCAGGGAGTGGGAAGGTCTGGTGCGGTGGAGATTGAGCTGATGTGGACATCCTTGTGGAGATGAGGGTGGGTGTGGGGGTAAGGGGTGGGGAGAGGAGCAGGAAGGGGGCACGGGAGGAGGTATGGGATGTGGAACAGTCAGAGGGTGGACCGGGAGAGGGATAAAATCTGGATTGTAAAAAAAGATTAAATAAAAAATTTTTTTAAAATTAATGAAAGAAAAAAACCTGTTCTCACATATTTGTGAACATTCCAGTTGTAGGGTGGAGGTCTGTCATTGGAATTGGTAATTTTTTTGAAATACTCCAGGGCGTTTTAAATTATTTGAACATCTCTAGAAATATTCCTTGAGAAGGTGTGGTCTGGAGAATGAGCCTGTGGATTTCCACACCTCAGTGGAAGGGTGGGGTTAGTTATGGAAAATGCTCTCTTTAAGGGAACGAAATTGACCTAATTTCTGGCACGGAGCGTTTCAGAGAGAGTTTCGATATTTACCAATTGAAGCTGAATTATAAAAGTAATGAGGATGAATGCCTTTACTTCAAATGATAAACGTGTTTTAAAATTCAAAGAAAATAAGGACAGAGGGTTTCATCGTCAACACACCTCATTCTTAAGTCTTCAAATGCAAACCTACAGTTCTATCATGCCTCATTGAAAACCCATCAGAAACCCAATCCTTAACAACAACAACAACAACAACAACAACAACAACAACAAAGCCCGAGATTAAACAGGAGACCCATCAGTCTTGGTAGAATAGATTACTCCTTTAAGCAGCCTATGGGATGGCTCCTTCCTTATTTTCTAGTGTGCCTGCTGTTCATTTGGACTTAACTCAGGTCACCGTTGGAAAGATCTTTATACTGAGTCACCTCCTTATTAAACTCACAAATCTTCTACTAGTTTTTCTTTTTCTCTTAGGCGAGTGCAGGAGAAGATCTGCTTTCATTGTTAGAAATAACTCTATGAGAAACTTGATCGGTAGAATATTACAGTGGTGTTCACTGCTCGCCTTGTTCTGTGGTCTCCAAATCGCCCTGCAGATTGAACTCCTGGAAGAAACTGACTTTAACCCTCTCCTTACTCTGCAGAGGCTTTCTCATTTGTCAGTCCTTCACTGAATTTTCAACTCAGCCTCTTTTACTGATAAGAATGCAGGAAGTATACAGATTGCTCTGTGTTCCTCAGTGCCAACTTTCCCTTCTAAGGTTCTAAGAAGGGACCAAGAGAATGCTGTTCTATGGAGTTACCCGATAAACGAAGTCAGAGCTTTTCCCATGTAAAGCTTAAGCTAGTGTTCTGTGGGCTCTGTGATCTGACCCTAGAGCCAGCCTTACCTCTGCACCAGTGAGGAATTTCTAGAACGAGATGCTTAGGACTCTCTTGGTTGTGAGTCCTGGAGAGCTGTACCAGCAAAGTAAACCAGACCTCCACAGAGAATGTGCAAGGGTCAACTGAGTAGGGGCGGGTCCAGAAAGGTGCCTGGCATCTGTCCTTCTGTTGGGAACATGTGCAAAGATTCAACATGATGTTGCTTTTGTTCCTACTCTTTTCTATTGAGCTTCCTGGAAGAATACGTTTAATCTTGCATCCGATGTGAGTTTAGTCTGCCTTTTGCCAAGTAAGCTCATCCTTTTGTTCAACTTAATGTTTGTTTGCTTCTATTTGAGACCATTAAAAGACATTTAAACCATTTCTTGTTATAAATAAAACTAAACATAAAAAACGTGGTCCTGTTTAGATCTCTGAGTTGATTTCTTGAACACAGCTTATCTCCCTTGATGGCACCTCTAGGTGCCATTTGAGGACAAATAGGTAAAATAAATATACAGACTCAGAATGCAAACTTTTATCTCCTCCCCATTCTTCCCCTCCTCCCCCCCTCTCTCCCCCTNTTTTTTTTCCTTAAAGATTTATGTATTTATTATATGTAATACACTGTAGCTGTCTTCAGACACCCCAGAAGAGGGCATCAGATCTCATTATGGGTGGTTGTGAGCCACCATGTGGTTGCTGGGATTTGAACTCGGGACCTTCAGAAGAGCAGTCTGTGCTCTTAACCACTGAGCCATCTCTTCAGCCCCCTCCTCTTCTTGCTTTTGAGAGAGACTTTTGCCGAGTATCCTAAGCCAACCTGGAGTTTGCAACCTTCCTGCATCAGCCTCCCAATTACTGTAATTATAGGCATAAGCCACTGGGCCTGGCGACAGATTCATCACACCAAATTTTGAGTGCAAAATACTGAATGCACGTCACTTTCTACCACCATAAAGTAGAAAATTCTCAAATCCCACCAAGCCGAGGACAGTTCATGTTCTCTAAATAAATGTTAGCTAGCATAGTCTTTGGACAGAGGTGGTCTGCTTCTTCCTTTCTTTTGCTATGATTTTATGGTTTAGAATGTACAAAGTTGACAGCCAGAGGAACGTCAGGATTCTGATGCTGAGAGACAGCGAATGCTTCCCCCACTTTACACTGTGCTCTGTGCCGCTTAGTCAGGTATTTACCTCAGGGTCTTCATCAAGGAGAAAAGGCCCCCAAACAAGCGTTGTTAAAGGGCCATATGTTTTGGTAAGGGGGACATTTCATCTTTCTAAAGCTCATATTTTTATGTGTTGAAAGATTATCTGTGATCACGAGCTCTTTTAATGCAGTATTTCCACAGAAAAGCAATGTATTCACTTGGCTCCAGTGAAACTGCGGCCAAAACAGAATGTCAGAGAATATTTTAAAAATAATTTGGCACTAAGATCCTTTGTGCATCATTAAAGGAAACAACATTAAAAGAATGCGCCAAAGCCTGGACTGAGGAGAGATCCAGTTCGGCATGCTTTGATAAGAATAACTTGCATTCTTCAGGCGCCTAAACACTTTATTCTCAAATAATCGTCATAAAGGTATTTACATGGGATTAATGTGGCTTATTACCATCTTAATAGAACACTTGTACTTATTTGCTCCTACGACTTCTTTTGCCATAGATTTTAAACATAAACGCCTCAGCTCAATTCTACTCTAATTATTAAGAACAAAGAGGGGTAGTTACTCAAAAGACCATGCTTTTAGGGGTGGTGTATTTATTCTAACTCATCTGTTTGCATCCCGTGAACTATTGACTCGCACCAAGAGAAGAGTGAGCAAGGCTTGAGACACTTTGAATGCTGGGAGAAGAATTTGACCAGCAGGATGTCTTCCAGTGTAAACAGCATGAGGGTCTGTTTGCTTTATGGTGGGGGTATCTCTTTTCTCAACAGACTCTGGAAGGGGAGAACAGAGGAGCTGAAGGACTCTTGTCCTGTGGTGTAAGCAGATAATGACACTTCAGCTGCTTCTCTGCACAGGCGGGAGGTAGGACTTAGCGATCTTGTCAGATACTTTTTATTTCTTAATATCTGTATCACTAGCTGACAGATGGATTGATCGCCGGCGGCCTGGAATCTTATTTCAGGAAAGCTGCCTCCTGCTAGCTAATCACTTTAAACTGTAATTGACAAGTCAGACACATTTCATTTCCCTAAATTTGGGATTGAATACAGTCAAAGTTATCCAGCCTTTCAGTCTGAAGAGCACATTGTTTCAATAAATATTTATTGAGCATTTATTGCGTGCCAGACATTTTTCTGGGCACCGGGATTCAATGGGAAACAATAAAGATGCTAGTCTCTTCATTGACAACCCCAAGCTAGGATTTGGGGGACATGTGCTTAGGTAACAGGATTTTTCATGTTTATCAAGAACTTTATGACTAAAATCCTGCTTTGTTGTTGTTGTTGTTCTTCATATTTGCAGGTGAAATGGAAGGGACTATGTTACTAGACTTATCTTAACTTTTCCCCATTTCCATCCGAGCACTAATGGGGACAAGCGCTAATGGGCCCAACGCTGCTCCAGCCATCGGAAGTATTCAGAGCAGTAGGCTATAAGTGGCTTTCCCCTCCTTCTAAAAGGGCAGTCAAGGTCTCTAGTCAGCTATTTAGATCTACAACTCCTCTACTTGGAAATAAGTCAGAGGACAAATCTCTTTGGCTTATGAAGAATTTCTGTTTAATAAACCAGCTTTTCAGCCCAGATTTTTGGACATTGCTGATGATGGTGAGAAAAACCTTTCTTGATATTGTTCTCTTTCTCTTTGCCAGAGATATTGGGAGAGGATAGTTCCATCATCCTGGAGATGAACACACACATCCACATGCATGCATGCACATAAACACACATACACACATACATATACATGTGCACATATATATACATGCACACATACACACATGCATACATATACAGGATGGGTATTGGGTATTGGGCTGGTCCTTTGCATCAGAGAGAGAGAGAGAGAGAGAGAGAGAGAGAGAGAGCGCCTCCTTCTAGGTTTGCTGTCATTCCTGGGGTATAGCATGTAGGAAGCACACCTGCTGAGATATTGTAGCAGCCACTTCCTGGGATGACAGACCAGCCCACAGCAGCCTCTTTTATAACCCCCCATTTATCCTATTGTAGTGTGTGACTTTTCATGCCATGAATTTTTCATGTACTATGATCACAACTAAGGAAGACTCTTAGGTGATGACTCAGAGAAAGTGGCCTCGCAGTTAAAAGGCCTGTGCTGTGCCCTGTTCTTGTGAGAAGAGCCAACCCCTGTCATTCCCAAGGGCCATCAGGAATGGAGAGACTATGAAAAAGGAACTGAAGTCTCTAGGATCTGTAATATAAAGTACTCTTACTATTGTGGGCAGAGGAAATCTTGGCAGATTGGTATCTGTTTGAAGAAAATATTTTTCTTTCTTAATGTAGATTTGGACCATCCTGCTTTTCAGAACTGTTTTTCTTCTTGGGATAAAGCATATCTGTACCATGTGTGCGTGTCTTCTCAAAGCTTAGTTACAAGAAGAGCCAGGAAGGCATACTGTTGTCAGATCAGCTGAGCCTACCTGGGCTACTGAGCAACACTACTACCCCGGAACATCAAACTGAGAGGGTGTTGGTGAAGGTTGTAGAAGACCACATTTTCCCCTGGGAGGGTTAAATCCTAGACAAATGGCAGTTCACTGTGCGGAAGGCCAGAAGGGCTTTTCCCTCTGTCAGGATTTGAATATAAAGTGTTTCCCAGGGGCTCATGTTTTAAAGCTGGGTCCCCTCCTACTGGTGCTATTTTGGGAGGTCAAGACTGGGGACCTGGCTGGAGGAAGTGAATCACACCTTTAAGGGAGATTCTGATTCCCGGGCCCTTCTTTGCTCTCTGTCCTCTATGAAGTGGACCGTCTCCCCTACCCTGCTCCCACTGCTGTGCTCCCCCTACCCTGTTCCCACTGCCATGCTCTGCCCAAGCACAGGGAACAAGTAAGAGACTGTCACTTGAAGCCCACGAGACTGTAGTTAGGCCTTCAACCTCTCAACTGTTCTCTCGAACGCTTTGGTCATAGCGCAAAAGTAGTTAATATCCTATGTGGGGGGTATGAGAAGGATAGAGCTGAAGGCAGGGAATCAAGCTTTGGCACTGAGCTGTATCCTAGGGACTGTCCTTTAGAAGGGCTAGCCTGATAAGTTGTGGCAGCTGCCGACCAGCCATGCTCAGCACTGCTCTCATTTATATGGGGTGGCATCCCGGAGCTAGCTCCAAATCCTTCAACAAAGTCTGTTAAAGTCTCTTCTATCCATGCTCTGCAATGCTGACTGAGGAACTGGGTGAGGAGGTGTGGAGATCTCTGTTCCTACCATCCTCTCTGACTTCTGCATATCCATGGGGGAAGCCATGCTTCTGATGACAAGGGGTAGGGGCTCTCTGGCAACCACACAGATGGAAAAGTAGCTTGGTGAACAAGAGGCTCAAGTAACGGGTGAGCTAGATTATCAGGCAAAGTACTATCGGATGGAGGGAGGCAGGAGCAGAGACTTGTGGAAATTCTGTTCACCTGCCCCTTCCACTCTGAAGAATGTCTGGTTTGATGACTTTACGCCCTGGAGGATGCCATGGCTTGTGAACAAATGAGTCAGGAGACCTCAGTTCTCCTCAGTTGAGTTGTGAAATGATGCTGACTTTCATAATATACACATCCAATTTCCAGCCGATACATTTACAGAAATGTTAGAGTAACGGTCAATTTTATATGCCAACTTGATTAGGCTGTACTATAAATACTTCATGAATCAAATAACAGTCGAGATTTTCCTGTGCTGCTATTTTTAGAAATGACTGATGCTTGACATCAAGTAGACTTTGGGTAAAGCAGATTATCTTCTACAACATGGGTGGGCTCATCCAATCAATGAAAGGCCTTAGAGCAAAGGCTGAGGCTTCCTGAAGGATCCATTCTGCTCCAAGAATACCACACACAAATCTGGCCTGAGTACCTCTCCTATCCTCCAGCCTGGCCTGTAGACTTCAATGTCAAGACCACACCATCGACTCTCACTGACTTCCTGGCCTCCTAGTTTGCTTTAGTGGTTTCTGACTTGCCAGCCCCATAATTATATGAGCCAACTTCTCAAAAATAAATATAACACGCACCCCTGTGTGTGTGTGTGTGTGTGTGTGTGTGTTTCTGTTTTTTTTCTGATAAATCCTGACTAAGGCAGGCACTCTGAGAATGGATAACTGCTTAGTGTGTTAGACTAGAAATAGTCTCCATACTAACAGAGTCAGCATTAATATTATTGAATTTTACCCAGAATTCGCAACCATACACTGCCAAATCCCGTGTAGGAAAACACCTTAGTCCAAAGCCACTTGTTAGATGTTCTGAAAGTACTGCCTACCTGCCTTCGTCTCAAGTCCTGTGTTACAGATCAGAATAGGGTCATCTAAATTATCTTGGTGCCCTCTAAATTGTCTTGGTGCCATCAGTAACCGTGGCTGTCTGTGGTAAGTAATGACACCCTCACTCAGGGAAGCTCACGTGCTAATGGTGTGTGGCAGCTTTACAAACACTGTCTGTTTGAGTTAGAGAGGCGAATTGTTCTGTGATTTGAAGATTCCTCAGTGACTATCGGAGCCTTGGAGATGACGCTGTCCAGAAAGAATGTGTATGGCCACTATTGTGCCAATTTTATAATTCATCTTTTAATAATCTGTAACTGAAGAGCCGAGTGGAACTCATCAAACCCCGCCTTGTTTCTCACTGGGGAGCTTTTCTGTGTTTTGTTTTCGAGCCAAAGCTGAACACAGCTGTTGGAGCTGTCACCAGGATTCCCGTTCCCCCAAATATTGATAATAATGACTCCTGCTTCACATGGAAAGCATTTATTTAAATATTAGTAATGGAAAGACTGTTATTATTGATATTAGAGCTTTGTAGTGAGAATGTAATAACGTGTACATGATATTCATAAACCCGTGTTTGGAAGAAGCCGTAACAGCCTCCTGCATGGCACACAGGGCCTTGAGCTGGTACTGTTGATCATCTGTTCTTCATAGAAATAGGGAGAAGTTATTACCAGGGAATAATTAAACCCACAGAAAGGGCCAAATGCTGGCAGGCTGCAACCATCCGCATCACCACACAACAGCCTGTTATGATCAGTGAAATCAAACTGCGGGGACTTTGCGTCTGAGGGGGTGGGGCAGTGTAATGAATATACCTTACCCTCTCCCTCCCCTGACTCGCCTGGATTACAGTAAAAAGCAAGCCCTCGCACTTTTTTTTTTTTTTTTTTTTTTTTTTTTTTTTTTTTTTTTTTTTTTTTTTTTTTTTTTTTTTTTTTTNGTAGACCTGAGGACAATCATTTTCCAGAACCCTAAGGAGATCTGTCCCTTAGGAAGAATTTTTATATCAAAACTTTACCTGTGAGGGTGGAAGAGAGGCCCTGACTGGACTGTCAGGAGACTTGAATCATTGTTTAGCTCCCATAAACATCCTGAGGAGGGGGGTGGGAAGGAAGATGGAAGTCGGAGGGAGTGAGACGAAAAAAAAAAAAAGAGGAAAGGAGAGGCAGGGGAAGGGAAGGCCTTGAGTAAAAACCAGGCCACTGTGCAGGGATAAATTGGTCTTCAGTGACACGCTGTCCAGAGACTCATGTGCCAGACACAAACAGAGGGAGCCCTTTTCCCACAGGAGGATTTCAGTGACTGGGGCAACAGGGGTATGTCCCCTGAGTGGTCCCCTAGCAATGCCTGGTGCCTGCACCTCCTGAACAGCAGTCCCCAGCTAGCTCAGGATGGTCATCCCAAAGTATCCAGGGTCCCTTGGAGTATTCCAGAATGATTGCATGAGGCATATTAGTCCTTCTCTTACACATGAATTAGGTGATCCATCTCGGGTGGTCAGTTGCTTGTTCTGTGGGCATTCTGGCTTCTAGATTTCCTATGGGATCCCTGCATCCTGGTCCAAGCTTGAAGCAGGAATGCAAGTAGTGTTAAGGTGAAATGGAGCTGACCCATGCAACTTGAGCAGCTTTTCAATAGTCGACAGCCCGCTGGCCAGCGAGGAAGTTTCTTTTCAGGGAATCAACTTCTGTGACTTCCTGCTTCGGTGGAGTCACTGGAAAGAAAAACCAGAAGAATTTGGAGATAGAGTATCTTTAAGACAGAAAAACACCAGATAGAGAAGAAAGTGCTCGGAGTGGGGGGTGGGGGTGGGCGTGTGCTTAGTCAAGTTAGCCATTTAATGACAGCACCTCTGTTCCCTTTGTGAACTGTCTGATTCAGCCAATTAACGTCGTCTTAAGGGATACTTTTAATTTTGGGAGCCTTTGTTAAAAGCAATCTGAAAGCCCCAATAATCAGGGCTTACTGATAAGTTTCAGAGGACTATCTTCAGTTTGGAGGGACTGCCTGGGGTTCAGAGAGATGAATCATATAATTTCATAAGAATCCTTGATAATATAGTATGAAATTGTGCTCACATGCTCCGAAGTGTTTCTAAATAGCTGTGGCCACATCTTAGATACTCACTGTCTGAGAATGTATAATTTCAGGACTCAGAGCAGGATGACAGAATGGTACTCTGAAAGGTTTTCAAGGGAGCTGATGATCCCTGCCCACTTCAAAGTTGTGTAAGTTCCAAGGGGGCTTTCAGTCAGCTCTTGGACCGTCCCCTGCAGAGCCACAGACCCAGAGGTTCATGGTTCTTTCTACTTGGGACAGTGATGTCACACTGCACACGACACTCCATCCTTCCGTTCCTTTCCTCTCATGTACTGCCGTGAATTGTGGGCTTGCTCTTACTTTATGCTTGCTCCTTGTTTGCTCTTTGTTTCCAGCAACATTGCTAAGTGGTAATTAAGACATTTGTTTAGAGCCCAGCCATGGTGGAGCACGCCTTCAGTCCCACCACTCAGGAAGCAGAGGCAGGTAGATCTCTGAGTTTGAGGCCAGCCTGGTCTACAGAGTGAGTTCCAGGGCAGCACGGCCAAGGCTACACAGAGAAAGCCTATCTCAAAACAAAACAAAACAAAACAAAACAAAACAAAACAAAACAAAACAAAACCCAAACCCAACCCAACCCCAAAGACTTTAGTTAAAGACAAGTGGATTGCCAACTCATCAAATAATTATGCAAAACTTGTGTTTTTGGAGATTAACATATTTGAAAGAATATCTTGATTGGAATACTGGAGGATTTTTGTAAGCTTAAGGGACCAAGAACTTAATGTGCATACTGGGACAACGGAGATGTCTCAGCCAGTGAGATGCTTGCCAGGATGAGACAGAGTTCCATCCTGGGCATCCATATTAGAAGCTGAGTATATTTGTATGTGTCAGTAACCCCAGCTCTGGGAGGAGGAGACAGGAGGGTCTTTGGAGTTGGCCTAACCTAATCAGAGTCTAACCTAATCAGAGAGCTTTAGGTTCAACGAGAGATCTATCTCACAAAGGATGGGGAGCAAGGAAGAAAGACACTTGACATCTACATCTGGTTTCTCCATGCACGCACACACACACACACACACACACACACACACACACACACACACACACAGGAAATGAACACACACACATGCACACACAGGACTGTGCCTAATGAACAGGCATCTTGAGGACTCTGGGCTAAAGGTGAATCACAACATAATCAATAGTGACATTAGAGATAATTTGAGGCCTGGGGAATTTGCACAATACTCTTCAAATTTGGTTTGTGTTTAATTAATTAATTAATTAATTAATTCATGGATTAATTTTGAGACAAGAGTTTCTCTGTGTGGCTCTGGTTGTCCTGGAACTCACTCTGTAGACCAAGTTGGCCTTGAATTCACAGAGATCTTCCTTCCTCTGCTTCCCAAATGCTGAGATTAAAGGTGTGTGCCACCACTGCCCAATCACTGTTCAAATTTATAAGGCTGACATTTTCCAAGAAGCTGACATTTCCCCCAACTCTTTGGTAGGAACCAATCGTTTGGGTTCCTTTATTTATATTTTGCTCACAAGTATGTTTGCTTTAGAAGAGCTGTGTCGTCCATAGATGTTCTATGTAAAATATTATATGTTGAAGTGCACAGTGCTTTAGCTCCTTCAGCTACTCAAGTTTTAATTAACTTCAGGTTTTTATGTATCAGTTCCATTGAAAGCAGGGAGATACTTTATCCTCACAGCAGACTGTGAGCCCAAACATTATCTGGGAAGTCATGTGAGGATATGGATCAGGAATCTATCCCTTACTGCTTAAAAAGAAAAAATATTGTGTATGTATGAATGTCTGCCTGCATATATGTCTGTGTCCTGTGTGGGTGCCTGGTCTCAGAATAGGGTGTTGGATCTCCTGGAACTGGGTGCTGGGAACCAAAGCCAGCTCCTCTGCCAGAGCAGCCGCTGCTCTTAACCACAGAGCCATCTCTTAGGCCACTCTGCACTGCTTTTTTGAATATAATAATTCTCTTCTACTTGAATGCTCGTTAAAATAGAGCCCTACGGCAGTTGATGTGATTTATAAGGAATGCAGCCTGTTCAAAAGGAAAATTTCGGAGAATTAGCGTTTTTGGACTTTTTAAAAGTTGGAAATGCTATATGAAAATGCCCACAATTCTCAGGGGGGAAGATAGTGACGCTGTAATTTTTTATTATTTTGAATTTCTTTATAGAAGGCACTTAACTTTGGAAACAAATGGCTTACAATATTTATGAAATTACTCGCACATGGTATTTCTTAATTTTAAAGTATTTTTTTCTTTTTTTTTTTAAGTTGGCTTTGTAACACACACATTTGTGTTTCGGGATTATATTTGGCAGAATAAATATTTATGCAGCCATGTACCTTCTGCCTGGAGCGTAGCAACCATCAACCTTTGCAGGGGCAGACTGAGGAAGGGAGGGCCGAGCACTGAGAGCCAGGCAGCGTATGAACTGTAAGCATGCATTGTGCCATGTGGGTGTGCAGAAGCTAGCACGGTAGGGCAGGGTTAGGGGGCACAGTGTCCCTGGGACAACGGGATTGTTTAAAAAATAGACAGAAGCAAATTGATGCAAACAAGGGAGGAAGAGTGGGCGGGGGAGGGGGGACTGGGAGTTATAAAGAAGCAGAGTGGGGGGGAGGTGCATCAGAGGGCAGGAAGCTGAATCAGCTATTTTTTTCTGTTGCTGTGATAAAATACCCTGGCAGAAGGAACTTGAGGAAGGACGGGTTTCCTTTGGAGCACAGGAGATCACGAGGTTCTTCATGTGTGGAGTGGTTCATAAGCAGGTAGAACAAGAGGCTTCATTTTTGTGCAGGGTAAATGCTTTGAGGGGGTTGCAAATTGCATCCTTGACCAGGTTACTTCTTTCCTTTCCTTCCTTCTTTCTTTCTCTTCCTTCCTTCCTTCCTTCCTTCATTCATTCCTTCCTTCCTTCCTTCCTTCCTTCCTCCCTCCCTCCCTCCCTCTCTTTCTCTCCCCTCCTTTCTTTCTTTCTTTCTTTCTTTCTTTCTTTCTTTCTTTCTTTCTTTCCTCTTTCCTTCCTTCCTTCCTTCCTTCCTTCCTTCCTTCCTTCCTCTTTCTCTCCTCCTTTCTTCTTTCTTTCTTTCTTTCTTTCTTCCTTCCTTCCTTCCTTCCTCCCTTCCTTCCTTCCTCCCTCTCTCCTCTCTCCTCTTTCTTTCTTTCTTTCTTTCTTTCTTTCTTTCTTTCTTCCCTCCCTTCCTTCCTTCCTTCCTTCCTTCCTTCCTTCCTCTCTCTTCTTTCTTTCTTTCTTTCTTTCTTTCTTTCTTTCTTTCTTTCTTTCCTTCTTTCTTTCCTTCTTCCTTCCTTCTTCCTTCCTTCCTTCCTTCCTTCCTTCCTCTCTCCTTTCTTTCTTTCTTTCTTTCTTTCTTTCTTTCTTTCTTTCTTTCTTTCTTTCCTTCCTCCCTCCCTCCCTCCCTCCCTCCCTTCCTTCCTTCCTTCCTCTCTCTTCTTTCTTTCTTTCTTTCTTTTCATTTTCCTTCTATTTTTTTTCTGCACAGAGTTCTGGTTGGTCTGCCAGTTACCATGTAGGACAGGCTGGCACTGAGCTGCCTTGGATCCTTCTGCCTTTGTCTCCTGAGTGCTGGGATTATATATATTAGTTACTGTGGGCTGACTTCTCAACTCTGAATGTTAATGAGCACAGATATAAGTGAGGCAAGGGGAGATTTTCAAGCCTTCCTCCAACAAAGCAAGTAGATGGAGTAGAATTCAGCAGCCACGGTGCTCCGACGTGACGGGACATCAGCAGCATGTAACAGCATTGGAATGCTGAACCTGGGGTAGCTCTCCTCTAATAGATACCTTCTTGTTTGGGGAATGGAATGATGGTACTGTGGTTTGGATGGGATGTCCCCCATGTTCTCTGACATTTAAAGACTTGGTCCCTAGTTGGTCACACTGTTTGGGGAGGCTTAGGAGGTGTAACCTGGAGGACATGTGTCACTGAGGACAGGCTCTGTAGTTTCAAAGGCCCCCCACTCTTCTCCCCAGTTATCTTTCTGCTTGCAGTTTGAGATGCGAGCTCTGAGCAGCTCCGGTTGCCATGGCTGCTGTTGCCATGCTTCCCTGACTTGATGGGGATGGACTCTATCCCTCTGGAATGGTGAGACTCAAATAAACCCCTCCCTCTTTTTTTAAGTTGCCTTGGTCATGATGCTTGATCACAGTGATACGAAGATAACTGATATGCATGAGCACCCTGCAGCTGTCCCTTCAGACGGCAGTGTAGCAGGTGTAAGATGCCCGCTGGCTTTCAGATGATGCTTTACAGTGTTTAGGTTCACTTACATTCACTGATGCAGCTGTCGTTTGTTTTGATTTTAGGGCATATATATCCAAATATTCAAGAATCAAGCCTTCCTTATCAACAACTTCTTTGTAAGACTTCTTGATGTCAATCACTCTAGACAGAGGTTTTCTTGTCGCATTGTATAAAAGGTTTGACAGAGCAGTTGATGGTGCATTTTGGAGTTAACGTTTCATCCTTCCTAACATAGTTCAGTTTTCTTCTCCCTTCCACACAGATCAAAAGGCCATTTTGTTGTCAGTAAGTGCTACTTAACTTTAACACACAGGGTGTGGCCAGTTGCCTACGAAGCAATCTTACTCTTTCACAGTCTGGTGCTTCAGAGCCCAGATGGCCATTGGATTTCCTAGGACAAAATCCTAGGTCTGTCCCAGATCTTTTGTGTGACTTTAGACAAGTTACTTGGCATTTCATTATTTTTAACATGAAGGCAATTGGCCCTTCTATGAGAGTGTTGGGACCTGCAGATACCATGCAGTGGTTTCTATGATCATGTTTAAATTGGAGATGGTACCATTTTCTTATTAGAAGAAAAGATTTAAAAATTAAATCTTCTTAGATAGACATGGCTGTGCATATCTGGAATCCTGTCTAGTTGAGGCAGGGGAAAACAATTCAAGATCAGTCTGGGCAATTTAGCAAGACCATCTGGGAAAAAAGTAAGTAGGCTGTGGCAGTTTAAACACACACACACACACACACACACACACACACACACACACAGACACACACTAAAAGCTCCCTAAAGAGAGTCTGTGGGAAAAATTTAAAATATTTGATTCTACTTTAAGAATAGCCTTGACAGGATGGATTGAAGTGTTTAATGTTGAAAGGAAATACACAGAGAAAGGTCAGGAGTTAGAGAGAAGAGTCTCAGGTCACCGAATCGCCACACACTGCCTCCCTTGGATTTCCAAGCTAACCGTGGCAAGCAGGTCTAGAGCGTGGCCTCTTTTTCCGGTTCCTATTGCCACAACCTTAAAATCCCATAAGGCACTTCTGTCTGCATGGAGGGAAGGGGCTTTCTGCAAGGGGAGGTGCTCTCTGCCGAGTAATCATGCGCAGGAGTGGGGAAATTTGCACAGTTCAACTAAGTAGCTGGTGCTGATTCAAATTTCTGGAGTGTGAGGGTGCCACACGGTTTTATGTCAACTTAACATAAGCTAAAGTCATCTGGGAGGAGGGAACCTGAGAGAACTGCAAGTAAGAAAATGCTTACTTGCAAAATGGGGCTGTAGGTAAGCCTATAGGGCGGGTTCTTAATTAGTGATTGACATTAGCAAGCCCAGCCTCCTACATGTGGATGTAGGAGGCGGCATGGAGGTCTTTGTGCTCACAGATAAGTGCTAGGGAACCAGGAATGTTAAACACACAGGGTTGTTCCTTCAAAGGAATGGATGCATAACATCTGTTATCATCCCAGAAGGCTGGAAGCAGACTTGGTTAATATGGTGACCCTGTGGGGATATCCTAACACTGCTCTCTAGAATGGACCAATACAGCGAGGATGGAATTGTCATGAACAAGCTTCTGATTTTCAATACATGTTAGTAGAGAATAGAATCTATGCAAGGTAAACTGCCAGTCATTTCTCCTCCTCCTCCTCCTCCTCTGTGATAGCATTACTCACCCACTTTGAAGACCTCTGCTGAGGCAGCTGAGCCGCCACACAAGCCTTCAGGTCCCACGCCATCTGGCAGATCAGGAGGGCTACTTTCTGTCTCTACAAAGCTGACTTTCAGTAGATTGTTGGCTCTGCTTCCTGAGGTGATCATTTACTTAGACCACCGGGAACTTTGTTCTAGATGATGTTCCTAAGGATGTTTGCACAGTGATCAGTCTAGTAGATATCATCTTTGTCATGAGCAAACACAGGACAGGCATGCGTACTGTTTATAGTAACAAAGATAAGCCCTAATTCTGGGGAACAGGTTGGGCTGGAGTCACTACCTGCAGAAACAGCTTTGCCCAGGACAGTTGGTTAGTCCTGGGATGCAACTTTCTCTAAGAACAGGCCTTTATCTTACCCTTTTGAAATGTCCTCAGAATGGGGCTTGAGGAACAGACAGCTAGCTGAACAACATACCAGTACTCTGCCCCTTGCTGTGATCAATAAAGTGTCCCCAGTCTCTGACTCAGGTGTCAGGTTTCCTTCTCTAGCATCTAGTAAAGGCTTACTAGTTAACTTGAAAGTAAGGTTAAAAAAACAAAACAAAATGCCATACTCAAAATCTCAGGTCATTTTGTAATTTTGGGGGTGATGGTGGTGTTTGTTTTCCTTGACCCCCAAGTGCAGAGCCAAACAGAGAGGCCCTTGTATTTCTTTCTTTCTTTCTTTCTTTCTTTCTTTCTTTCTTTCTTTCTTTCTTTCTTTCTTTCTTTCTTTCTTTCTTTCTTTCTGTGTGTGTGGTTTTTCGAGACAGGGTTTCTCTGTGTAGTCCTGGCTGTCCTGGAACTCACTTTGTAGACCAGGCAGCCTCGAACTCAGAAATCCACCTGCCTCTGCCTCCCAAGTGCTGGGATTAAAGGCGTGCGCCACCACCGCCCGGCGGCCCTTGTATTTCTAGGCAAGTGCTCTAACCACTGAGATAAGTTCCCAGCCCCCTTTGCAATTCTGATATGCATTTCTGCCGTGTTTATTGAGACTATGGACTATGTCATGGTACGTCAGCAACACATACAATTACATGTGAGTCTCATGGCACACCTGTGCTACATGAATGAAAATGTCTTTTTTTCTGCTTGCCTTTCTGGTCCGTGTTTGTCACTTTGGGAAATTTTTTTTTCTTTTTTCTTTTTTCTTTTTTTTTTCTGTTTAGAATTTAAATACTTCTGCTATGTATTTAAAGACTCCTTATGACAACATACATTACGGTAGTTTTCCTGGAAGGAAAGAACAGTCTATGTGCCTTTCACAAGATCCATCCTGGTTTTAGTCTTCCAACTCTCTCTCTATCTTGTGAAGAAATGATGTTTATAGGATTCCTTCCTGGATGACAGTTTTGCATTCTCTTAGTCCATAAACAGTAAGTAATGAGATGGGGCCTTGCATGCTACCCCAGGTCTGTTCCAGTCCAAGTCTTTCTGCTCCATTGTTCTGCCTAGGCATCATACAAACAGCATCCATGACTGCTTGTTGAAGGCTTATTCTGGTGGGCACTGAAACAGAGCTTCGAGCACGTGTTTTCTTCCCAAATCTTTGCAGCTCCGTGGGGGACATTCTATTAGTGTCATTTCTGCACAGATGAAAAACCAGTCTTTGAGACTTAGCTAATATCTGCCATCTAGCCCAGTTAGTAAGTGGTGGGTAGGGACTGGAAACTCATGCCTGTCTTCTTAGCTGCCAGCCCACCCTCTCTCCCAGGAAGGCATCCAAATCCCATAGTACTTAAATGCCCTGCTCAGCTGGTATCCAAATACCATAGCAGAGGATGAAGGCCTTGTTGAGCTAAATCATGCCTCCTGCAAAATATCTGTTATAGGTTGTAAAGATGACCAAGGCTGAATGAAATAGAGTGAAGAATTCCCAGACTTAATTACCTATTGTAAAGACACCTAAAGAAGGAACAATTGAGCCCCTTTTAACAATTTTTTCAGACTTGTTTTGTTATTTGATAATATTTTTATTCCTGTTGCGAACTTTTCCTTCCACCACCCATCCGATGATGGATCATAAGTCACTTATTCAGCTTGCTTTGGTGGCCCTGAAGTTATTCTGTTGCTTTTGATGTGATGATAATAGCAGGATACAAATATTTTAACCACGACACACTGAGGACCCATTTTCTCTTTTATTTATCACAGTGCCAGGTATAAATGAGCATCGGCTAGCTCCTGGGCTAAGGATGATTTCTACCCCTGTTTACTTATGCAAGCTCCATCTTGCACAGCACCCTTTCATGCCATTTTGTTAGACCTCTTAACTTTCATCCAGTAAATGCCATACTATTTCAGCTATTTTTTTGTATGTCACGATATCTATAAGTCATTACTCCAGACAAAAGGAAGGGTCTTACAAGGTCTGTGAGATGCTACATGTTATAGAGGCTGTGTAGTTTAATACTGGATCCTGCTCACTTCCTCTCTGTCTCTGTCTCTGTCTCTGTCTCTGTCTCTGCATCTGCCCCCCCCTCGATTGTTAGAGTGACTTTGTGAAACTTCCTAGTCTCCCTAAGCCCTAGTCTTTCTTCTGTTTCTCTCTTACTCATTGATTGACCAACTCGTTAATTCAGTAAATATTTGCTGAGTCTCCGCTGCTGTTGAGGCACTGGGCTAGGCCCTGGGGCATGTGTGTACATGAAAAGACTGGAGAATCTGTCTTAGTTTGAGTTTTACTGCTGTGAAGAACACCATGACCAAGGCAACTCTTATAAAGGCAAACATTTAATTGGGGCTGGCTTACAGTTTCAGAGATTCAGTCCATTGTCATTATGGCAGGAAGCATGGCAGCATGCAGGCAGGCACAGTGCTGGAGGTGCTGGAAGAGTTCTACATCTTGGTCCAAAGGCAGCCAGGAAGAGACTCCTTCTGCAGTCAGCCAGGAGGGTCCCTTTGAGGGACTAGGAGCCTCAAAGCCCACCTACACAGTGACTCCCTCCAACAAGGCACCACTTATTCCAACAAGGCCACACCTCCTAATCGTGCCACTTTCCATTGTCCAAGCATATTCATACCACCACCACCACCGAGTCCCCTGCTCAAAAAGGCTCTGCTTTCTGGTAGGGAGCCCTAAGCATACAGGCCTACAAATAAATGAGCCTAGAAATTAGACAACCTTAGATGAGGCTATTTTCCCAAAGCTAGGAAAGCCAGGCCTGTCCTGGAGGGAGCAGCTGTCATTAGAGAGGTTAGCAAAGTCAGGAAAGACGAGGACAGCAAGTGTAGATGCTCAGGGTGGGACTGAATAAGAGAAGAGCAGAAAGGCCAGTGGACCACAGAAAAGGGACCAGCACTGGATGGCAGAGAACTGATCTAACTGCACAGAAACATTAGAACAAAATAAACATTTTCCTCAGCAGCAAAGATCAGGCTGTTTAAGACCGTAAACACCCCAGTGAGGCACTGCCATACTGAGTAATGTCGTAAGACATGTATGTTCCTATGATCATATTTTAAGGGAATTTTATCAGTAAGACTTTAAAATTATTTTAATATTATTGAAAGCAAAGGGAACCTGCAACTGTCAATATTTTATCATAATGCTGCCTCCTTTACTGTTACTTCATTATCACAATATAGAGTGGTGATCTTAATATTAAATGTTAAGAAGATATTCTCATGGCATTCATAGTGTATACACTACTAGTTAAAAGGGGTAAAAACAAATAACTCTTCAATCTCTATGGAATACACACACATATGTATATATATATATATATACATATGTGTGTGTGTGTGTGTGTATGTGTGTATATATATATGTATATGTGTATATATATGTATATATATTTAAAATATCTATACCAACTCCCACACAGAGCACATGCACACACACATGGTAGACACACATCTTAGCATACACACTATATACTACGGACATACACACACACACACACACACACACACACACACACACACATTCATACACACACATACACATATATACACACATGTCTGTACACCACTTACCACCTCTTCCATATTCCCCCACATCATACATGTCAAATACATACCCCAAACCCCTCTATATACCACGTACATTTCACACCACATGCCCTCACCACATTCACCTTTATACACACAGACCACATACAACACACTCCCTTATACACATATACCACACCCACATCATACCCATACATCTCTTCACATACACATACTGCCCACACATGACACACACACTACATATATCACATATACCATCACCACACGAATATCATACACACAAGTACAAATGTACACACACCATGCATAGTCACATGCACACACATGTGCACAAGCCCACATGTACACACACCTGCACATGCACACACACCTGCACATGCACATATTTGAACACACATGTGTACATCACATGCATGTACACACACGTACAAACACACACATCATACCATACCATACCCCTACTGCATTCCCCTGCACATCACCTCCACCCCTTACCATATGCTCCCACACTCACCATACACACACACCACATATACCCCCACATAATGCACACACAAGTCCAATTTATAGCTGGTGAGTGGGAGGAGAGAGAGGTTGTTTGGCACTATGAGAATTCATTTTTTTTGTGATGGAGTCTCATTATAGAGTTGGCCTTGAATTAAGGGCCTGCCTCAGCCTCCCCTGCAGCGAGCTTACAGAAATGCATGAATGTGTTCAGCGCATTGAGCATTCACAGTAGGAACTAGTCAAGTCAGAACAGCTAGGGAAGGGTTGGTCTATTCAAGGGTTCGGAGCTGGCAGTCCTGCTTTGGTGATTGAATTAGAATGGGGTGTAATAACCCACTCTCCTCATTGTAGATTTATCCTTGCTAGGAGATAAATTGCGTATGAATAAATACATATTAAAGTCCTCCAAATTACTTTGGTCTAAGTATATAATGTATGGTGTTAATCTGCTTCTATTTCTAATTTGTTCAGTAAGCCACCACCAGCTTTTCATTGTCCTAAGGGAAACCAGCGTACTGCTAATGAATGATCCCTGGTATGTGGTGGACAGATTTATTCCATCTGTGCTGACTCTTCCTCTCCCTTCCTCCCTCCACAATCTCACCTTCCTCCCTCCAGGCCCCCAGTGCCATCCCTCTGGTCACAGCAGCATTACAACCTCAGTCCCCACAGCCTCCTCCCTGCACTGAAAGCCACTGGGTTAGGCACTGGCATGGCTCCCTCCGGGCGGCCACTCTGCCAAGATCGGACTTCAGCCTCATAAATGTGGGATCTGTCAGCCTGAGAACATAAGTGCTCTAGCCCGTTATTAGCCGATAGAAAGCTTATAAAAAGGACTTTATAAACCAAGGCATGAATAAATAATTTCATGAGCAGAGCAGCCGTGTGGCAGTTTGGGGTTTAAAGCTGAAAGCCTTTCTAGTGTGCTGCCAGGGGATTGAATGCTATCACTGTGTTTCAGGCAGTGATTTTTATTGCATGTTTCATTCAGGATTTGGCATTGGAAGAGAAGGAATTCTGCACACATCACACTGAAATTAGAAGGCAGCGTGTTGCTATTTAAAGCCAGAGTGCTATTGTCTTGAAGAGATTATCTTTCTGCTCCCTGCTTTGTGTGTGTGTGTGTGTGTGTGTGTGTGTGTGTGTGTGTGAGTGAGTGCCTACATTTTTGGAAATTTATCACCTTTCAATTTTCTAATAAATCGTTCCCATTATGCATTCAAAATTATGCTTCACAGTAACAAGCACAAGGGTCACAATACCAGGAGAGCAACGGCTGTACACAGAAAGCCAGAGAATTCAATAGAGAGTCAAATAGATCTGAGAACTTTGTATTGGAAACAACACAACACTCCTTGAACAGATCACTGGACTCAAGGCAAGGCTGTGTCTATGAACAGTCACCATGGGTTTAAGTGGAAGTTGTGGGGCCATATCCCAGTTAAAAATACTTTCAGGCATTGGTCCCTAGGAGATTATTTTACTCATTTGTATGTCTATGTGTGTGCCTTTTGTGCACCATATGCATGCAGTGCCCCTGGAGGCCAGAAGGTGTTGGATCCTCTGTAACTGGAGTTGTTAGTAGCTGTGAGTAGGTGTGGATGTTGGTAAACAAACCCAGCCCCCCACCCCCCAGAGCATCAAGTGCTCCCAACCACTGATCTATCTGCCTGCCCTATAGGACAATATTTTATATGAAGTATGCCTGGTGCAGAATGGCAAACACATCTCTCTCTCCCTGTAACTCGCCATTTTACGGAGCTGACCTCACAGAAATGGGTGGTAAATTATGAGGGGTGGGAAGACAGTGGAGAGGGGAGAAGGAAAAAGTTTAATTAATGGGTACAGTATTACAGTTATGTTAAAAATGGTATTCTGTGGGACAGCAGAGTATGTATAGTGAAGAATAATATATTAACTATATCATAATACTTACAACAGAGGATTTTTAGTGTTTCTGCTATCAAGAAATTATAAAAGTTTAACTATTCCGGGCTGGCCATTGCTTACTGTGTGAGTCAAAATATCACATTGTACCTCATAAATACATAAGTACTATATCAATAAAAATAAATAAAATGCACACATAAACAAATGATGTAGGGTTGAGGATGTAGCCCCATTGGTAGAGTGCTTTCCTAATGTGTACAAAGCCTTGGGTTCTGTCCCCAGCACTGAAATAGCTGGGCATAATGCTACATACGTGCCATCTCAGGACTAGGAGAGGTAGGGGCAGGTGGAAGAAGTGATTGAGGGCATTCTTAACTCTAGAAAGTTCAAGCTCAGCCTGGGGAATACATATACAAGACCCTGTCCCAAGAAAATATAATAAAAATGAATAATTTGAGGGTCTGAGTAATCAGCCCCTTTGAGAGTATAGAGCCACACCCAGAAATGGTAACAATCTCTTAATGCCCCACAACAGCTTTCCTTCCTTTTCTAATGCAGTCTATCCTCTTATCTGTGTCTGCTTTCTGAGAATTTACCTGTGCATGGTCAATTATGGTCTGAAGTTAGTAAATGGAAAATTCTGGAAATAACCAAGTGTCTTAGGTTTAAAGGGGGCACTGTGACCAAGGCAAGTCTTATAGAAGAAAGCATTTAGTTGAAGGCTTGCTTACAGTTTCAGAGGGTCAGACCATTGCTATGGCAAAGAACATGGCTGCATGCAGGCAGGCAAGGTGTTGGAGCAGTAGCTAAGAGCTTTAGAGAGAGAGAGAGAGAGCCTGGCATAGGCTTTTGGAACTTCAAAGTGACAGACCTCCTCCAACAAGGGTGTACCTATGACCTCACCTCTCAATCCTTCCCAGTCAACTGGGGACTAAGTGTGCAACTATATGAATCTATGGGGCCATTCTCACTCAAACCATCATACTAATTCACAAATTTTAAATTATGTATTATTCTGAGTAGTGTGATAAAATCTTGTGGCATCTGACCCCACTGAGTTCTGTCTTGCTTGGGATGTAGATCATTCCTTTGTCCGATGTAGCCACACCGCGTATAAGACTAGCTGTGAGTTCCGGTCCTAGCCATCATGGCTATCAAACTGCGTCTAAGCCACACTGTTTTTAAGAGTGCTCTCAAGTGCAAGGGTAGTAATGCTGCAATTTTATCCTAGTATGTTGTTACAATTGTTCTGTTTTATGATTGTTGTTAGTTTCCTGCTAAGCCTAATTTATAAATGAAACTTCATCACAGTTACGTACCTGTAAGAAAAGAAAAACCCATACATTCTAAGTCGGATGTGGTACTATGTGTCCTTCAGACATTTAACAGGGATCCTGGGATGTGCATTCCATGTGTACTGAGAGCACACAGGGACTGGTACTGTTTTTTTTTTTTTTATTCTCATTTCTTCCCTCTAATAAAGGAAAGAAATTTTTATCTTCCTAAGGTTTTTCCCAAGCATTTCTCATTGCAGAATTACCTGCTTGGGGAAAGCATTCTGTATAACATTGACAATGACAACTCTAGGCTGAACACGAGACACGAGGGTTGAGAGCAGGCTGGTATCAATGCTTTGTATCAAGGAAAGCAAGGTAGTGCTGCCTCAAACCAAGAGAGCAATGACTCCAACGAGGACAGGCAGCCCAAGAGGGCATGCAGGCTGGGACTATGGAATGGAGGACCCCAGGGAAACATGGGACTGGAGAGGCTAAAGCGCACTTAACAATGCTAATTCCAGATTTCCTATTCGCAACTCTGAGAGCAGTCCTGATAAGTTCCTGCCATGCATGGACCCATGCAGTGTCTAACATCGCGCACACGGAAAGACATATCCAACCTATCATCAGGGGACCAGTCTGGAGGTGTTATGGAAATCTCAGGGGAGAGATCTAGATTACCGTAGCCACAGAGTCTACCATCCTGAGCTTTTTTCTCATGGACCTCCCACAAAAGTAAAATAAATGGTGGTGCGACACAAGGCAAAGCAAGGAGAAAATTTTCTGTTGCAGTTAGGTAAGTGGTTTTAATTATTGTTTTAATTGTAAGAGATTGGTTCCATGTAGAATAAGATGTTAGTCCACTGTTGTTGTATAAGCATCTTTCTATTGACATGTTTTAGACTCCATATAATATGAGAGAACATCTCATGTTCCAATGACATTTTTAGGACTAAGATGTCAAGAAAGAAACTGAGTCATATTTCCTGTTCACTACACTGCAAGGAAACGTGAGACATTCTAATGTAGATGACATCTTCATCCTTATTTCTGATTCAGACACACAAGTGCCCCACCTAGCTTACCATGGACGGTCACATCATCACATCATCGATAACTGACATGCTGAGAAGGCCTGGGGTTCCTTCCCTTCCCCAACCCTCCTGCAGCAGTTGCATGGGGCATCTGTTAGACTTTGCCCAGCTTTCTCCAAGACTTGCTCAGAGTTCCTGCTTCATCACCTTCCAGGGCATCACAGTCAAGGGCATCTCTCAGAGTTCTCATAGCTGGATACATGGGAAAAAAAGTTCAGAATAGCCTGGGACTGTTTCCATCCCAATGTAGATTAAATTTCAGGCTGTGAAGTTCCTCAAATGGAAACGCCTTTTTATTCCTTTTAGAGAAGCATTGACTTCCGGCAAACAATGACTTGTGGTGGTCTTTTGGTATGAGTGAAAAGCAGGTGCAGAAAAGACAGTGTGTGCATGGCTATGCGCTTCTCCATGTCTGCGTCTGGAAGGGCAGCCGTTCATGAGCTCATTTCATTCAGGCAGCTATGGCCATAGTGGAAAATACCTTTTGTTCCTGCATGTGCAATATCTGAAAGATATTTATTACCTTGTCACTCAGAAGACTTCCTCGTGGATGGTCGAATGTGTCTACAAGACCATCAGAAAAGGCTGTGGAATTCAGTGATCACACCATGACTCTGAACATCTGGGTTTAAAGCTGGTGGAGTTCAAAGGAGCGTCTGGAGGAATTTTGGGGGACGGAGGTGTGACTTTGTACCGACACTTGAGTGTCTGGGAGGCTGGAAGACAGGCCTGTCACTTGAAGAACCTTCTGACAAGGATGGTTTTTTTTTTTTTTTTTAAATCCTATGATAATGTCTCTGTCCTTTTCTGCCCTCAGGCCAGTGCCACACAGGCTCGTGGGTTGCAAGCAATAGAAGCAGTCTGTCTATTTTAAATCAAGGAGAATAGTCATTGTAAGAATAGTCGGAGCTAAAATTTCTAATGGAAAGAAGGAGATGCTTGGAAAATGCAAAGCAACAACAACCTCAAGATCAAGGAACAGAGGTATAGCACAGTCGGCCACGCATACCTCTGCCCAGATGTGCAGAATGTGGCTGCAACCATCCTTTCCTTCCTCACACGCCCAGAGTTCAGAGTTCTGAGAGAAAACAGTCTCTTGGCTGAGCCTAGCTCATCGGCCCATCCTCCCTACACACCTCCAGAAGATGCACAGAACAAGGAGGCCTCTTTGGCATCTGTGGTATAGGACGCAGTGGTTGTCTCCTTTTTTTAAAGTCCATACCAAATGACCATGCACTACAGAAAGGATGGTCACAGCATAAGCAGGGAATGGTGGGTAGTTGAGGACTGTTAAGCTCAAAAGCAACCCAAGAGAGCCACTGACCTGTGGTCAGCTACAAGACACGAGGATATGAGCATGCGCACACTGTTCTGTTTTTCTGGTTGTGTATCTCCCTCCCTGTGTGTTGAGGATTAGACTCAAATGCACATGTCTGGTGTTAGCAATCCAAGTGTGGTTACAGCACTGAGAAGCTGGTGTGTTTTGTTCATCTGCAAAAGGAGGATAATGACACCTGTCTCAGAGTGCCACTGAAGGCTGAGTGGGCTATCTGTGAAGTGCCTGGCCTACCCGGTGTTGAGTATTGATAACAGCTTTGATGCCACATCTCCTGACATGTTTTCTCAAAGGACAGTGTGCTATGTCCTCAGGCCAGGATGGTTGCAGACTGTCTTAGTTAGGCTTTCTATCGCTGTGATAAAACACCACAACCAAAACCAACTTGAGGAGGAAAAAGGTTCATTTCAGCTTACATATGCCAACCGCAGTCCCATCATGAAGGGATGATTCAGGGCTGGGATTCGAGGTAGCGATCTAATGCAGAGGCCACAGGAGGGTATGGCTTACTGGCTTGCAACACATGGCCTGCTAGCCTGTTTTCTTATACCACCCAGGATCACCTGCCAAGGGGTGGCAATGCACTAGGGCCCAGCCACATTAATCATTCATAAAGGGAATGCACCACGGGGCTGCCTACTGGCCAATCTGCTGGGGGCATTTCTCAACTGAGGTATCCTTTCCCAAAATGCCTGTAGCTTGTGTCAAGTTGGCATGAAAGTAGCCAACACAAAACTTTGTCTAGGAATTGTCCCACTTAGTAGTTGTAGGTCCTTGTCTCTGTATGAACATGCGATACACCTATGTGCAATGGCACGTGTGCACATGTATGCATGTTCAAGTGTGGGCCACAGGGTACTCTTGGTTCTTGCTCCTCAGGTAACATTTTCCCCCCTTCCTTTGAGACAGAGTCTTGTGTAGTTCAGGCTGGTCTCAGATTTGTATATAACCGATGATGGTTTTGAAGCTCTCTCTGGTCCTCCTGCCTCTATTCCTTAGATGCTGAGGTCACAGGCATGTGCCACCTTGGGTTTTGGCCTGGAGCTTGCCAAATGACAAATGCAGGCCACCGCGTCTGGCTTTTAATTAAAAATCAATTTGGCTCTGGGACATTGAACTTGAGTCTTCTTGCTTGCAAAGCAAGTGCTTTACCCACTGAGCTCTCTCCCTACACCCAAATCCCTGTCTTAGACCGCTGACTGGCTATAAAGGGGCGATCATGATTGCGCCTCTTGTGAGGAAGTCGTCCAAGCACTAAATGAGATAATCTATGTAAAGCACTTAGCACAATGTCTAACAATCGCAAACACTAGGAGTATGTCAATTACTCATAAGAACCCAAAGAGTTTAAGGTTTTCTCCCTCAAATATGCATGTGTTCAGCCTCTCCCACAAAGAGTAATGCATTCCATAAGCTTACAGCAAGCTCTTTGGTTTAAATGCAGCTTATTTGCTAAGGAGCAAGAAACCACATGGAGGCTGAGAGCTGGGTGCGTGTTAGGGATCTCATAATTCAGTCTCGGGGTTGCACTCGGGAGGAGATAAGAAGCTGCTCTGTGGATGGCTTGCTGGCTCCGGCTCCGGGTTGCCTCTCCAGCAAGCGATCTCATGTTATCATCATCAGAGCCACAGACCCAGCCTCTAGTTCTGTCCACTTTCTACTTAGGCAAATAAAATGTAGGTGCCTCATGAAAACAGCTCAGCAGCCTTAGCAATCTGCCGTGGTGTGTGTGTGTGTGTGTGTGTGTGTGTGTGTATGTGTGTTTCTCTTCCTGCTGCTTGAGCTGGAAATGGCTGGACTGGGGGTGAGGAAAGGCCTGTCAATCTCACCTTATCTAATCGTTTGCATCTACTTATGGCTGGCTGCCCTAAGTAGCAAATTGAAATGGCACTGGGAGGCTTTGGCTCACTCTTCCTATCATACTTGAAGTAGTTACTTAATATTCTGCCTATTATTTTGTATAGAGTCTCCTTGGCATTTCCAATGGCCATACTTTCTCATGGAATTAAATTAGTTTCAAATTATTTTCTCATGCTATGGTAGCTTGCATTTTTCTAAGCTGACTCCAGCTTATAATTTTCTGGCTTTAGAGCCATTCCCTGCAGCTCTTTGTGTATCTGAGCACAATCTTTGTCTATTTAAAGCAGAACTTCTGATATCAATAACTGACTGCTTGCTCTCCAGTCCAACTTATTAATAAGACTTTTATTGAGACCAGAGAGAAAAGAACCTCTGCCAAATATCTCTACTCAATTGGATACTGGATAATTTATCAATTTCCTTTGTTTAAATAGTTTAACCCATTTGAAATTTGTGTAACAATGTTTATCTCCAAGAAAATTAAAATTAGCTTCAAATAATGTTTGATAATGCTCTCTTCTATCTAATTTGATATTGTTTCCTAAATGGACTATTTTTATAGTTTTTTCTGGAGCAGCTATGTTATTTTTATCTGGGACAACATATTAAAATAAATGGTTAATGCTGCTTTGTTATTGCTCTATGTTTTAAAACTGCTTTTCCTCAAAGCAATTGCTTTAAATTAATAATTGCATTTGGGGTGAAATTTGAAGGTTATACTTTTGCTTTATTTTTTTTTTAGTATTACATGGGAATGCTATGTGACTCAATTAGTACAGTTTACCTGGAATCCATAGAGCCTGGGTTTGATCCCTAGCGCCTCATAAAACTGGGCAGGCTGGTACACACCTGTAATTCCAGTATGGGAAGAGGAAAGATCAGATGTTCAAAGTCATACTCAATATATTGAGTTCAAGATCAGCCGGGGTTAGTGCACACACACATACATACATGAGTTCTATACCTTCACAGTTCTCAACACCAAATTTAAAAATTAGATTATTCTTTTAGAAATGGCGCTTGCCATGGAACCAACTTGTTTCCAGCCATGTCCAGCAACCGTAGAACAGAGGACTGTTTTTGTTCTGTGCTTTCTCTAGCTATAATATACATCAAATTCATGTCCTGCAAGATTATTTTTTAAAGCATATTTCAAAATGTGGAAGTTTCTTCTAAACACACATCGGTCACTGCATACCTATTCTTGCTTATTTTGTGTATAGCTCATGGAATTGCTATTTTCTGCTTTGTTTATTAAAGCTAGGACCTCCTAGGTGGCTTTTGTCAAGTCCAAGCTTAATGTAATCACCAGGCACAGATTTTTTTCAGCCTATTTTTATGCTCACTGGTTCAATATTGCTTTTTACATAATTCAGGATTTTTGGTGCCAAGTGATAGTTTGTGAACAGTTGAAACTGTCCATTCATATAACATCCCGAGACCGGCACCATCTCTACAGTCAGCTTCATTTTTCTCTGACCCCTTGGGGTTTAAAGTCAGCATGTACTGCAATTTGCCGTCCCTGTTTTCAGCTGCATTTCTACTACTCTGTTCGATTAGAGATTGTTCTAAGAATTTATCCAAACAACCTGTAACCACTTGGGAAATCACAGTCTTTATATACTTAGGTGCAAATGTATAGTGCTGATAATACGTCCTGTTGCTACGCTATTATCCCACATGTGATGCTGTCTTTCAATTTCTTTTCCGTCTGTAGCTTTACAATTCTAATGTAGGCTGATGACATATTTACGAGGCACTCTCTCGACATCCCTCTGAGGCACTCGGCCGCTGGGTCAGTCTCAGCTTCACGGTCAGCTGCAGAACGCTTTGTATCTTTTTTCTCTATGAGAACATAGAACATGGCACTTTCATTTTTCCATGTAATTTATGGTTCTTGGGTAGCCCCATGTTCTTACACTGTAGCGGTATTTTGGCTGCTTTGTGGGTTCTTCTTTCTTCCACCCTTTCCCATCCCTTTTCTTTCACCCTTTCAACTCCCTATCACTAGATAGGAGAGAAAAAAGGATGGAGGGGGAAGCGGGGTGCATTATAGTTAATCCTGCTGATTAGGGAAGTTGAGTTCCTTGGAGCAAATTTGATCTTCACTGTCAGGATATCTAATTATGCCTTCTTCCTCCTCTTATTCTTCCTCCTCTTTCTCCTCCTCCTCCTCTTCCTCCTCTTCTTTCTTTGTACATGATTACTTAACAAACTATGACCACCAACAACCAACAAATAATAACCCTGCCTCTCCGGGCCCTAGCATTTATATACTGTCTGAATAGTCCCCAAAACTCTAAATGCCATACCACTGCAGAAACTATCCACAGCTGGCAAAATCACACCCCTGCCAGAGCACGAGGCAAATCATAGTCTGCTTCTATGGACAGTCTAAAGCAGCTCTATATCCCACACCTGGGGTTAAAATTAAAACAGAGTCTTATAATATTTCTGTGTTTTTAAAGGAACCAAAATTCTCACTACGTGACACAGTGGAGGTGGGTTCAACTTTGATATTAAAGGTGTAGATGTTGTGGTACTTTACACAATGATACCTTCTTTTCTTTTCTCTGGTATTAGTGTAAGATTGTGTATCTACTCAAGCTCTCTCCCTTGGTTTAGACTGCCCACCCCTAGTGAGGATGATGCTCTTAGCTTTTTAGAACTTTCTTTCATCTTTTTCCTCAACTGGTCTTGTTTCTTGTTTTGACCATGTCATGGTGGAAAACAAACAAACAAACAACAACAACAAAAAAACAAAACAGAAACAAACCAGTAAGTTCTCTTAAATTCTTATTACTCCAAAGCAGTTCTTTATAAGTAGATCTTCACCAAAACCATCAGGGTAAAGAGACCATTTTCTGGCTTGGAGACTAGAGTTGCACCAGACAGCATGAGTGACTGTGATCTTGAGCTGGCTGTGTGGGGCAGGCCTGGCACTTCTCTTGGAGATGTGAGCTTCCTTTTCAGACAGCTCTAATTTAAAACTCAGATTATCATTTTAAAATGCCACACTTTCTAAAAGATTGCAGT
Organism: Mus minutoides; assembly: GCA_902729485.2. Classification (NCBI taxonomy): domain Eukaryota; kingdom Metazoa; phylum Chordata; class Mammalia; order Rodentia; family Muridae; genus Mus; species Mus minutoides. The sequence continues at coordinate 1,053,080 of LR749845.1, forward strand.
AAAATACATACATAATATAAAATTTTCCATTTGAACTATTTTACAGTACACAGTGACTTCAAGTGAATCCATCTATTAGGTGCCTATCAAACGTCTGGCTCCAGAACTCTTTTATCTTGGAAACCTAAAATTCTGGGACCACTAAGTAGGAACTCTTCATTGTTTCTTCCTCCAGCACGTGGTGTGCATCTATGTGTTGTCTGTCTGTCTGTCTGTCTGTCTGTCTGTCTGTCTGTCTGTCTGTCTGTCTGTCTAAACTCTACTACTCTAGGTAACTCAAATGAGTTGAATTATACAATGTTTGTCTTTTGGTGTCTGGTTTACTTTGATCAATACAACGTTTTCAAAATTCATTCCTGTTGTAGCCCGAGTCAGAATTTCTTTATCCCCCCAACCCAACATCAGCACTGGAGAACAAACTCTTACACTGACAATTTACTTCTCAGCTACCTTCCTTGTCTAGAACTTTCTTCTGTTTGAAGGCTGAATAGTATGCCAGGTATGTGTGTGTGTGTGTGTGTGTGTGTGTGTGTGTGTTATATCTATTAGATTCCTTTATTCAAATGTTAATAGACTTTGGTTATCCTTACCTGTTGGGGGTTTTGAATACCACCATTTTGAACACCAGCAGGTAAAGCTCTGCTCAGTCCCTGACTTCATCTCTTCTGACAATGAGCAAGCAGTGTTGCTGATCACGTGGTAATTCCAGCCAACTTTTAAAGGAAAACCCACAGCTCTGTCTGTGAAGTGACTGTGGAAGCTTACTCCTTGTAATTTCTGAATTTGTTTTCAGTTTGTGAAGGTGCAAGCATGCTGGTTAATGACAGTGCAAGGAAAAAAATCACGTTAATGACAGTGCAAGGAAAAAAATCACCATCAAGTTAATTGTGAGGAATGATGAGCTATAGTTTATTTTCCTATGATCACATTTGGTCTATAACAACACAACTGTATTTTCTCATCGTTATTTAAAAACCAAAATTCACTCTAATACTAATATTACTTTGTTTTTGATATTCCTAAAGCCTGCTTTAAAATAAAATAGGGTGTCTGAGATCTTGATGAACCAAAATTATAGGTGTTCCCTTTTAAAAGCAATCCATCCTAAAGACGTGAATTTCGAAAAGAAGTCCATTAGAAGATGATTATCTGTGTTGTCAAAAATTCTTAGATTGATCAAAGGTTTCTTTTAACAACCTTCCTAATGCATCCCCCCTCAAAGGGTCTGATTTATTAATGGTTTTCTAAGAAGGCATCATAAAGATGTTACAGCAAAATTCCTTGGTTTGTAGTTGCATAATTAGAATTTGTGATATTTGTACAGGGGTCATGAAGATGGCCTCTTCTTTTTTTTTTTTTTTTTCAAAAGATGTCTGAGGGAAAATGAAAGCCTGTTAACAGACTATAAACAAGATGCCAAAGGACAGTGACTGCCCAGTGAAGAAAGTCTTTTCTCAAGCATTTAAGGAAGAGTCATTTAGAGAGAGGGGAGTCCTGCCAGGCCGACATTGCTCACACTGACGCTATCTTGTGCTAACCCCTCACCTTCTTACTGGTTAATGCCTTCTTGGCTTTTTGCTAGGCCACATTAGGCCAGCCCAGTCACCATGGGTGTTCTGCCACATGAAGCTGTGTTCGTTGACCATCCAGTTTGGGAAGATGAAATGGACACTTGCACTGACTGCTCTTGGGCTGTCTCTGGCACTGGGTTTAGGTTCCCACTGACATCTCAGTGCTTGAAATGTGGGCACTCATTCCAAACCAGTGGGAGATTTTTTTACTTTACTTTTTTAGAGTGGTCTATATTTACTACTGTGGCAAACAACAACAACAACAACAACAACAACCAAATAATCAGCTCCCCCCCCCAAATCTTAATAAATGAAGAAAAATGTGGTTACATTTTGTGTAGATCAGAATTATGTGAAAGGGAAGAAAAATAAAAGTCCACTCCAGAAGTCTGAGGGTCATCAGGAAATAGACAAGCACCAGGATGTTATATGGAAGCACATCTGTCTCCAATTTGGTATGGAAAGCCTATATTTAGATACTATTTTAAGAGCTATATTAAAAATGCTGATAAAGTGAATTTCATGCTCATTTTCTGGTCAACTGTATTATGTTTCTTTCTCACAGATGTGAGTACTTAGTACTAGTCTGAATGTATGTTCTAGCAAGCCCAACGTTTCACAGGAAAAGTATGGAATTTTCTGTAGCCTAGCTTACCAATCCTCAGAGCAGACCTTGACTAGTTCATGTGTATATCGTGTGGCAGATCCTCTTAGCATTGGCTTTCCGAGGCAACGTCTATTCTGTCTTCAGAAGTCCCAATGACAAAGAATAGTTTACCCTGGGGGACCAGTTAGCTTATTGGGCTTATTATTACAGGAGATTGGAAAGAGGGTACTGATAGGAGTGTGGGTGACCCAGAGCAGTGACACTTAGAAGCCTTTCCTCAGTATGTATGAGGACATTTTATATTCTCATAGATCTCTCTCTCTCTCTCTCTCTCTCTCTCTCTCTCTCTCTCTCTTTGCCTTTTTTCCCTCTATATAAAATTGGCTGGGATGACCCAACCTTTGTTTCATCTGGATTATGTTGCAAAGCAAGCTCAGCAGGCAGTCTGCTTCTGTAGGAAATTGCAGGTGCCACAAGGTGGAAGACTCCACCTAGGTCGGAGGAAGACCAATTGTGGTAAACACTTAAGGTCTATTTAGCCTGCTCAAGGCTGGGGGGAGGGCACAATGTGTAGAATAAATGAATATTTAGGGGCGAAAGAACATTTTAATCTCAGAGAAAAGTGGACCTGGAGATACCAGATAGAAGTAACAGCGGCCGAGACTCAGAAGAGCCTGCCACAGCACGTAACACTTTGTGTTTTGAGTCTCTTTTGGGACCTATGCATCTCAAAGTGTTACCTTTCTTTGTCAGCATGCCAGTATTGTAGGCGTGTGGCCAGGGAGAGGTTTTTAGGTTCTCTTCAGACACCTATAGATAAATGTATCATTTATATCAAAATTAAAATGAAACAAAGCTTTAGAGTTGTAGCAGTAAAAGGGCTAAGCTGCTCTGGCTCCCCGGGAGTCGCATGCCCACACCTGTCCAGGAGCAATCTGGATTTGGGAATGAGACACTGACACACAGACACAGACACACAGACACACAGACACACAGACACACACACACACACACACACACACACACACACACCAGTCAATTTTTGACATGCTGTGACTTGCTCAAAGGCTGGACACTCCTAAACCTTCCCCTGTTAGCATATTCTCCCCTCCAGTACTCCTGAGACTCCCAAACCTTCCCTGCTAACCCAGGCCCAATCTGGGAAGTGGCCAGTGGCCACTTACCTAAATTCTTACATGGCTGGTTGACTCTCTCTCCCACAGCTCTTATGTCCCATCCTTCTCCCCCAAGTTATGGCGATTTCCCCTCTTTCTTCTCCAGTCCCCAGCCCGCACAATTCTCCAGGTCCTGCCTCAGTCTACCTGCTCAGCCACTGGCTGTATGGCAATTTTTTTACTGCCAATCAAATCCAGCTGGGGGCGGAGACCCTCAGCATCTGGTAACCCAGCCTTTTGGGAGCCAAACTGAACCGAGACAGCATTAGAACCAATGCCTAACATAGGGTCACAAAATAAATACCTTGGAGGTCACATATTTGATCCTTAGTAATATAAAAGCGATCCCCAGAGAACTCATCGGGAGCCATGAAGTTTTACTGATGCTGCCATTTTGGCCCGTGCATATAGCAACATTAGCCAAGATGGTGGTGAAGTCACATGGTATTTGCCTTCTTTATGATTTCGTTGGCAAATATGGTATCACATGGTTGCTTCTACTTTGATGAAGTCCCCCAGCCAAGATGGCAGCAAACCATATGGTTGCTTACTGTTCAAGAGGAACTCAGCTACATGGTCAAGTGAACCCATCCCCCATTAGGGTATGAATCCCTGGGGGGGGGGGGAATCTACTATTTTATAAACCAAATGTAGATTGTTACATCTTTTTCTTTAAAAAGACACTTTAGTTAGATAGGGTTCTATGGATAGAGGAGGAAATGGTACCAATGGCCTAGGCAGGTATAGCCAAATACCAAAATAAAGACACAGGAAGGAATTTTATAGTTGTAGCTCAAGAAGTTGAGCCCATAAGAAGGTGATGGATTAATTAGAACCACAGCAGGAGGCTTCTCCTAGAATTTCAGAAGAGTAACTTCCTAAGGAATGGCGCTGACCCAGTTCCAGGATGGAGAGAGAACTAGGCTATTTGCTTTCCTTTTCCAGCCACAGTGTGTGTGTGTGTGGGGCCCTACCTGAGGTTCAGGGGTTTGGAGGACATTGAGTCTGGAGTGGAAAAGCCAAGTCCCAGACAGAGCCAGCAGCTCAGCTTAAAAGCACAGAAAAATTTCCTAACATAATTTAACGTGCTTAGGTTTTGGTGCGGAGAGGGGCTACCTGAAAGACAGTTCAGGGAACTGGGTCTAGAAGTTTGAGCTGATGAAGCCTGAAGTGCATAAATGAAGGGATGAGGGGAAGAGTCTGGTGAAGCCTGGAAAGATGCTTGAAGGTCTTAGACCTTTTGTCTGGTGAGGTTTCTAAGGCTGTGAGGGTTCAGAAGTCAAAAGTACTGAATTCAGGCCACGTGTGGCTGCTGTCTAATTGATATACAGACCAGATATTAATGGAGAGTGATATGAGAGTGGTGGGTCTGAGGTCAGAGAGACCCTAAAGGTTTTTTTATTTATTATTAGATAATTTCTTCATTTACATTTCAAGTGTTATCCCATAAGTCCCCTACACCATCCCCCCCGCCCTGTTCCCCTACCCACCCACTCCCACTACTTGGCCCTGGCATTCCCCTGTACTGGGGCATATAAACATTGTTAGACCAAGGGCCTTTCTTCTCCAATAATGGCCAACTAGGGCATCTTCTAATACATATGCAGCTAGAGATATGAACTCTGGGGGTTCTGATTCGTTCATATTGTTGTTCCATCTATAGGGTTGCAGACCCCTATAGCTCTTGGGTACTCTCTCTAGCTCCTATATTGGGGACCCTGTTTTCTGCTCTATAGATGATTGTGAGCATCCACTTCTGTATTTGTCAGGGGCTGTCAAAGCCTCACAGGAGACAGCTATATCAGGGCCCTTTCAGCAATATCCTGCTGGCGTATGCAGTAGTGTCTGCATTTGGTGGCTGATTATGTGATGGACCACCCGGGTGGGGTACTCTCTGGATGGTCCATCCTTTCATTTTAGATCCAAACTTTGTCTCTGCATCTCCTTCCATGTATATTTTAATCCCTATTATAGGGAGGAATGAAGTATCCACGTGTTGAGACCCTAAACTTCTGAAGTTTAATTTTAGACATGCCAAAGGGCACACACTGTCTGGAACCCATCTAGGAAGGCAGAGGAGAGGGAGGCTACAGCTCTTCCCTAAGTCACCATCCAGGATAGGAGAGAGGCAGGCTCAGTGAGCCTAATTCACAAAAGAGGGTGGAAATCAGTCATGAAAAGGGGCGGGCTCTCAGATTTGGAGAGAGAGGCTATGGTGAATAGCGTCTGCTCTGGAAGTCAGAAGACAGATAAAAAAAAAAAAAAACAAAAAGGACAGAAAGACAGAAAGATAGACAGACAGAAAGACAGAAAGATAGACAGACAGAGGAAGGCAGAGGAGTGGGAAAGACCCAAATTGAGTTTACATGGCCACCAAACCCAAAGGTTTCAAGTCGTGACTGGTAGCTATTAAGCTGTAGTGAGCTTGGTGAGTCCTGCTCTCAATGATTTGGGTCTCTGGAAAGAGAAGGAGGTAGGAAAAGAGAGAAAGAATGGCTGCCCTGGGAGAAAGTGAGAAGCTGAGGTATAGGACCCTCAAACCCTTCCTGTTTTTTGGCACCAAATATTAGATGGAATCTGATAGAGGTGATTTGGAAATGAGACAGTCAGGCACATCTCCAGAAGCAGAATTGTTCATCAGAGCAACCGAAGGACCACAGTTTTCCCAAAGAAGTGGAGGCTGCGCACACAGGGGTGCAGAAGGCTTGGAATGCCATAGAATGGAAAGCGGGGACCTTTGGGGATAGAGGTTCCAACTGCAGATCAGTTCTCCTATAGTCTCAAAGTGGTAGATACTACTCAAAGAGGCATGTTAGACCTCCTATCACAAGTGACCCAGAACGTAACTGTGGTGGCTGAATGAGGCCTGCCCCACAGGCTCATGTATTTGAATGCTAAGTCTCAGCTGGTGAACTGTTTAGGAAGGATTATTAGGTGTGGCCTTATTGGAGGAGGTGTGTTACCTGGCATAGTGGTGGGGGTGGGCTTTGAGATTTCAAAAGCTTACTCTGCCTCAGTCTCTCTTTGCTGCCCTCTCCCTCTCCCCCTCCCTCCCTCTCTCTCCCACTCTCACTTTCCCTCCCTCCCTCCCTCCCTCTCACTTCCTCTCTCTCCTTCCCCCTCTCCCTTTTTCTTCCTTTCCCTCCTCTCTTTCCCTCCCTGCTGCCTGCAGATCAGTATGTAAGGCTCTCAGCTATTGATACAGTACCATTGCTGTCTGCATCCCACTTTGATAATCATGGACTAGTCCTCTAAAAGTTTAAGCAAGACTCCCAACTAAATTAAATCTTTCTTTTATAAGAGTTATCTTGGTCAAGATGTTTCTTCACAGCAATGGAAGAGTAACTAAGACAACGAATGCCTGCAGATGTCACCAACAGATGTCACCAGTGAGGTCAACTTTCCTGTCCAGAATGGTTCTGTTCACCTGAGGCTTTTAGAGGATTAATCCTTCACCTGTTGTTTGAGATTGAACTCAGGACCTCATAAATGTTGACATCACAATTGATGTATATTTTTATTTTTAATGGAAAAGAATTTGAGCATTACTATTTAAGAGTCATTTGACTGGTTAACCTCTGAAGTCTCAGAATTCTGTGTTCTATGCAGAGATTTCACAAAACTTAAGAATTAATTACATGACCATATTTAGGAATGCTTTGCTCATGAACTTTATGTTGCCAGTCTGTCCTTTGGATCCTTTTCTTAAATATGATGAGTCTTTAAGAGGCAGAGATAAATGTTTTAGAAGCAACCCTCAGAAAATTAGGCTGGGCCATGTGACTGTTACCCCTTTGTTTAGAAATCGTCCTTCAGCAACAACATAACACACAGAAATCTGGCTTCCTTTGATGTCACATAAAATGCTGTTTTTTTATGTCTTGGAAACAATAGTGTCTATATAGCGCGCACAATGCTGTAGTCTTTAATTAGTCTATATCCCTTGATTTGATCTGTTCCTCTGGGTCTTTGACCCTTGACCTTTTTGGCTCCAGAAAGGTTATAGGTACAGATCTATTTGTCTGAAAAGAAGGTCATCAAGTCTCTTTGCCCACCCCGTTTCCCTTTCTAGGAAATAATTTATTCTAATATGAAATAGATGGGATGATAGCTTATCATAGAAACTTCCAAGCCCCCAGGGCCTCTGCTTCCTTGAAAAATTGCTAAGCTGAATTTAATGCCATAGAAATCAACTTCCTGAAGCCCAGAATTAGTCTGCCCTTTTGGTATTACCCAGCATTAGCTGATATGATCAACAATAAGGACAGAGGAGAAACGGGGATTTCTCCCCCACTGTCCTAAATGCAGGCAAATCCATTAGAGGAACTTGTCACATTTTAAAATTCAGAAGGATGTGAAAATATGCATGAATAGGTAACTATGAATAGAAGGGGGAGGGGAAACATAGGCCTTGGGCACAGATTCTTCATTAGTTAGGAATTAGAGTAGCTGCTAAGGAGAATCAAGATGTTATCTCTGTTCTCTCTCTCTCTAAAAGTTCATTATCATTTTAAAAGAATTCAATGGAGTAGTAAGATTATAGGCTTCTGAGTCAGGCTGCCTTGGTTGGAATATCAGCTGTTAATTAGGTGTGTGATCCAGAAAGAGTTCCATTACTCACTGTGATTTACATCTGGGAGATGGGAATTCCAGTTACATGCTGCAGTGTAACAATTATTTAAACACTGAATGGAATAACACAATACCCACTATACTAAATTGCACGACTTTGTATGCCAGGCATTTGGGCAGACCTTTGCCTGGTACTCCTCATGCTCAGTGGTACTCAGCTAGCAGCTACTAGCTCTAAAGGATCAAGGAAGAGTTCTCTCATTGTCTGGCGCTTTGATGGAGATTGACCTGAAGCTGGGCTGAGCATCTTTCTAGGTGGTGTCATAAGACGCGGTTCTCAATCTTCTGATGCAACCCTTTAATACAGTTCCTCACATTGTGGTCACCCCCAACCATAAAATTATTTTGTTGCAACCTCATAACTGTGATTTTGCTACTGTTATGAATTGTAATGTAAATATCTGTGTTTTCCAATGGTCTTAAGTAACCCCTGTGAAAGGGCCATTTGATCCCCAAAGGGGTTGAGAACCACTGTAGAGGCTCAGGGTCGAAAAGTGAGGGTACCAGAGGAGGATGCCCGCAAGGCTTGGCCTGGAAACTAGCACTACATCACCTCCCTATGAAGCCAGTCACCAAAGCAATCCTAGAGCCTGCAGAGAGTCGGGGTGAGGATGACCTCCCTCTCACACTCTCTCGGAAGGAATGCCAAAGAATTTGTGGCCTGGTTTAATCTGCCACAGATGGGGTGTATAATAGTGTTAATTTAATCCGTGATTGTGAGAATTAAATAAAACAATGCATATAAAGTACTCAACACTTTTTATGAGGCTTTTCCTGGGCAGACGTGAGTCAGCGTCTATTCACACCAGGTAAGTGCTGGACAGCAGACCAAAGGAATGATTCTATTCAAGTCTAGCTCAGTGAACCTGAGAGTTTATGGGGTAGCAGGGACACGGGTGACTCAGAGGCAACTGCATCACTGACGTCCACCCAGTATGGATGCTGTTGCATGGACTCTGTACACCATGAGTTCTTTACACAGCCTGAAGGCATCAGCTCTGGTTGGAGAGCATTCTCTCTCCCCTGCCATTGCTAACCGGCCTCATAGCCTTGGAGAGGGGCTTTGCAAATCTTGTAACTTTCAGGAGCTTTCTGAGTTTCATTTATTTCCTGAATCATATTGGCCTCTCTCCTCTTTCTAGAGGAACTGTTTTAATTGGGAAGCAATAGATACCTAAGAGACCACTATAGACTAAACATAGGTTCATATTGATTCTTACTGCATATAAGTGCACAAATGTACACACACACTATACACATACAATATATACTACCTAGCATGTAAATTTTATAGATTCCCCCTATATTGTTACTTCAACATAAGGATTTTCCTAACTCTATAGATTTCAGAAGAGACATACACAGTGCACTGTCCTCCTAGGATCCTAGACAGCAGCAATCACAGTTCCCAGTTGTCTACGGTGTGATCACACAGTGTGACAGTGCAGTGTGTTGTGTTGCCAAGGTGTGACAAGGTTCATGGGGTTGGATCAGGTAAGTGCGTTTTTTCACATATTTCCAATGTATGATTGGTTTATTGGGAAGTAACCCTATTGTAACTTGAGAAGCATCAGTGTGTATATTTTATGGATAGCCTAACTTATAAAATTATAGTAATAACTAAGTGGTGGGGCTATGTATATTGACAGTTCTTAAGTTATCTCTTTATCAAATTTCCTAGTATTGCCCAGTGAATTACTTTCATCATGGGAAGTGGGGGATAGACAGCTCCTTATAGGAAGTCATCACAGTTTGTGCCAATTTGACACAGACCTACATATACCAGGGAAGAGGACATCTCAGTTGGGGACTTGCCTTCATCAGATTGGCCTGTGGGCATGTCTGTGAGCATTTTCTTAGTTGCTAATTGAAGTAGGAGGTCCCAGCCATTGTAGCCTTGTGCCTTCCCTGGACAGATAGGCCTGGGATTACAAAGGTGGTTGAGCGAGTCAGGGAGACACGAGCTAGTGAGCTCCTCTCTGGCCTATGCTTCCAATCATGACGTCAGGTTTCTGCCTTTAGCTCCCACTTTGGGTTCCTTCGATGACAGACTGTAAACTGTAAGCTAAAATAAAACCCTTCCTCCCCAAGCTGGTTTAGGTCAGTGTTTTGTCACAGTAACAGAAAAGCAAACCAGGACTGACATAACTGACATATTTTGTTATTTGATTACTGTGTGTGTGTGTGTGTGTGTGTGTGTGTGTGAATAGCCTTTTGAGAGAGATTTCAAATATAAAACAGGACCCTACGTGAAAAGGCTATTAGGACAGAGGTGCCTATGGCTTCATGACAATACTTCACGAAGGCCAACTATCTAGAAAAGAGCCAAGAAATCCCATGTATGGTGATGTCAGAGGTAAAGAGTGTATACGTAAGCAGAGGAGAAGTGCCAGAACAGAAAAGCAGCATTGGAGGAAGCCGGAGATGTTTCATGACAACGAGCTTAGCTCTGGCCATGACCCTTTATGTAGCTGGCAGGGTAACTTTCCCAACATGAGATGGAGCATTTGTCAACAGAACACAGGGCAGAAATCCAAGCAGATTTGAGCAGCAAGACGATCTCTTTTTTCTCTTTAAAGTTTACTCATGTGTTTTATGTATGTGGATGCTCTGCCTTCATACACACCAGAAGAGGGCATTGGATCCCATTACAGATGGTTGTGAGCCACCATGTGGTTGCTGGGAATTGACCTCAGAACCTCTGGAAGAGCAGACAGTGCTCTTAACTGCTGATCCACCTCTCGAGCCCCCATATTCTTTTATCTTAAGGTTAAAACTTGAAGGTATCAGAGAAGCAATTCCTGAGTGTGGAGTTGGGGGAAATTCTCCATTTTTCACTTCAAACACAAGTAAGAGAGTTTATCATATTATATCAGAATGGTAGGAAAGCTGTTACAATCACCACCTAAGGAGAGAAACACACAAAATGTTACAGTGGGTGGACATGTGGCCCAACCCATGGTGCTCTGAGGACAGAGGAAGCAGTCTTTCCTGCTCTCTGGGTTCAATGCAGGCAGTGGGGGTTGTAATCTTCTTGCCTTTATTCTCAGTATGTTCTGGCTGTTCAAACTTCATCTGTATGAACTGTGTTAATGATACTCTTCAGTTGAATCAATCTTCAAAAATTCCCCCATATTTATTAGGATAAATTCTTTGTAAATTAAAGAAAATTGACATTTTTATATGTGCTACTAAGATGTACCCAGCTTATTATCATTTGGCGTTGTGACATATTTTTTCCCCAAACAGATGATTTAATGACATAAATATTTAACTTTCCTTTATAGAGTCTAAATCTTATACGTATTGCCTAGAAACCATTTCTTTTTACCACCACTTAAAATTAATGAATTTTAAATTTCATCTATTCCTATAATAGCTTTATCTTTTAAGTCACAGATTAATCTGATTTAATAGTTTTATTCGAGTCTCTAATTAATCTAGATTAACTTGCTGTAAAGCCTGAGGATGGGAATCTATATTTATCTAAACTGATAACTAGTTTTTGCATTGTAATTTACAGATTAATTCATTTCCCTTCTGATTGTAATATACTGGATCCCCATATGTGTTATAAAGTTATTTTTATATTCTCTAGTCTGTGCTTAATCGACTCAATTTTTTTCTTTAACAAACTACTTCTAATTCCTTTAGCTCCATGGGTAACATTTTAGTATCTGGTGGGATTCATCCTCATAGCTTTTCTGTATGCAAAGATCAGGTTAAAATGTAATGAGAAAAATGCTCCATTTATAATATTAATTAAAAACATTCAGACCTAACTTAGCAAGAAGTGAGCAGGTAAGCATACTTTATAAAGTAATAGGATTGGGCTGAGAGTGCAAGAGGAAAGCTAAAGGCACATCTTGATCTGGGATCAGAAGGCTCAAGGGTGCGAAGCCCAGAGACTGAATAGAATGCTGGCTGAGCCACCTACTGAGCTTCGAGTTAAAACCTTACAGAATCGTTCTGGGTTTGTCCCAGAGAAACAAAACTGTAAGAATTCCAGGAAGGCCCTCTTCATTTAGACAAATTATGAATTCTGTTTTTCTCCATTTGGGTTTTTCAATTCTCTGAAATGACTCTTGTTTGTGCCAAAAGCTTAGCTAGCAAGCATCACAGAGGTTTGGTAATACAGACCTGGAGAGTTTTGGATAGCAAACCTGGTTCCCAGTGCCATATATCTACCTGCACTGTTTATAATTACATGTGACCTCCTTGAAGCCATGTCAGATTATTAGTCATTTAAAGATGGATAAACTGAGGCATAGAGAAACAAGTATTTTTCAAGGCTACTTACTTAAGTGGTAGACCTGCAAACTTAAAAAAAATTGCTACTCTTTACTTTTGTTCTCTCTCTCTCTCTCTCTCTCTCTCTCTCTCTCTCTCCTCCCTGCCCCCCCCCGCCCCCGTAGTGACATTTAACCCAGGGCCTGTGTATACCAAGCATGCTCTCTGCTTGCTTGAACAGGGTCCTAAATTCCCAACACAATTTTTAAAAGAAGCAAACATTTCCTTCCATCAGATAAGTTAATTAAAGAAAGAAAGAAAGCCACTCAACACCCAGGCTTCATCTTCTAGACTCTTGTATCCGGTTCCGCTATGTACATATAATCATATAAGATGTTTTCGTAAAGTATGTTAATTTAATATGCATGGTGTTCTGGACTTTGTCATTAAACACCATGTGAAGGACTCCCCCTTGTCAGTGCATATACAACCATTATATTCTTTTTGGCAGGTGTCTAGCATATAGAGATTCTGTAATTGAACTGCCCTTTATAGATGTGTGTTTAGGATGTGACCTCAGATTGTCACTGTGTTTCCTCTGTCTTCAATCAGCTGTCATTAGGCTTCATTATTTCATCAAGAGCCTCATTATGGCCCTCTCTACTGTGTCACTGAAGGTTGGGTCCTAGGCAGGCTGTAAGAGTCTGCCCCACCCCAGAGACCTTCCCTTTCATCACTCAGGCAATCCATATCATTATTTTTGAGTTGAATTTATTCTGTAGATTGTTTAAGAGCTATTTTTTTTCTTTTATTTCTTAGCCCTGACCCACCTCTTTCTTTGCATTTCTCTCCTACACCCAACCTTCAGACACATCCTATATACTGTTGGCAGTTTCTCTTCCAGGGCTATCTGGTCTATATTTCTCAAGGTTATTTTACAAAATCAGTCATGATAATGAACATTTAGAGTCTTCCCCATGAGCTAGGGCTCAAATGAAAACTTAACAGACTTAACTGGTTTGCTCTGCAAGAGCGTCAGTTGGGAGAAGGTGAGGCCATGTAAAAGTCTTTCTTTTCTTTTCTTTTTACACCTGAAAAGAAACAGAGGCATAGGGAGGTTAAGAAAATTATGTAAAACTTAAAAAGGAAAAAAAGAAGAGGGAAGGAAAGGAGAGAAGGAGGGAGGGAGGGAGGGAGGGAGGGAGGGAGGGAAGGAGGAAGATGCAGATACAGATACAAGGGAAGGAGAAGGAGAAGGAGAGGAAAGGTGAACTCTAAGAAAGCCCAAAACTCGGAGCTGGGGTCTAACATTCAAGTATTTGTTACTTTATATTTATTTGTGTCTAACATTCTAACATGTCTAACATTCAAGGATTTATTACTTTATTTGTGTGTGTTTGTGTGTGTGTGTGTTGTGGGGGCAGGGATCATGCGCACGAGCATGTCTATTGGTACCCATAGAGGTCAGAAAAGAGAGCTAGGTCCCCTGGAGCTGTCACTACAGATAAGTGGGAGAGGCCTGATAAAGATTGTAAGATCTGAACTCAGGTCCTCTAGGAGAGCAGCAAGTGCTCTTACCCGCTGAACCCGCTCTCCAGCTCAGGTTTTACACATAGGCCCTGCCCTCTAGTCTTCCTTGTGTCCTCCAAACTCTCCCTGTGGTCTCTGGTTCTGAACACCGAGTAACCACAGGGAGAAAGTCCATCCTTCTCAGATCCCCCTTTGTCACTTGACACTGCCTCAAACATTTCTCATTGCTGTGTGTTGGCTCCAGTCCTCTTCCCCCAGTCCTCTTCCCCCAGTTCTCTCAGCCTTTTATATTACCACAGCTGGGAGATTTTTTTTTTCTTAAAATACAGATTTGGCTTCCTTCCATTCTTTCAGTTTTCTTTGTATCAGTTTTTAAACATGTCACAGCATTCTCATAGCCTTCCAAAGTCAGGAGGCCTTCCATCAGCTCAATCATCCATATATATATATGTATATATATATGTATATATATATATACATATATATATACATATATATATATGTATTCCTTAATGGAAGAAAATTCAGTTATCTGCCACAGACCTCAGCAAAGCATCCTTCATTTTGATAAGTCAGTATCAGTTATTTCTTTTTTTTACTAACAAAGTAGCTTTATTCCTTTTGCAGCTCCTAAGCCTTCTTGGCTCATTGCCCTTAACAGAGACTACTAGTGAGTAACTTTCCAGCTATCTGTTCTTCTTGAGTGAGGGCTGCTAAATGTTTGGACTTGAAACTCACTTTGATTTATTTCCCACAATACCACTCTCCTGCAGCACCCCTCTGAAGCCGCCTCTCACCACTGCTGCTTGTAGCATTATAAAGGAGGCCAGCTGGGAAAGGTTTGTCCTTCTGCTTTCCAGTTCATCCAGAGATGCTTTGTCTCCGCGCACAGGCCTTTCTTATCTACTGAGCATCAACACAGTAAGTTTAAGATGAAGAGACAAGAAAGGAAAGGAGGAGAAAGAGGAGGAGGAGAGAAAGAGGAGGACAAGGAGGAAGAAGAAGGAAGAGGAGAAGGAGAAGGAAGAGGAGAAGGAAGAGAAGAAAGAGAAGGAAAAGGAGAAGAAGGAGGAGATAAAGAAGAGGAAGAAGAAGGAGAAGAAGAAGAAAAAGAAGAAGAAAAAGAAAGAAAGAAAAAGAGAGAGAGAGAAAGAAAGAAAGAAAGAAAGAAAGAAAGAAAGAAAGAAAGAAAGAAGGCAGCCATCATTGTCTTCTCTTTCTGTGTTGGTTAGAATGATGGAACTCTTTCTAGTTTTTTTTTTCTTGCAATTTCTTATTCACATGCTTTTCTAAAAAAATATCTATTTGTTTTGTCTCCCTCCTCTCCTGGAACATTTGTATTATCAGAAGGCTGAGTGATAACCTGGGAAGGATGAAGGCTTTTGAGCAAAACAGATCTGGTTGGAGTCTAACTGTGTAGTTCACTATCCTACGCTACCTCTAATAAATTATGGGATGTCTCCCAGATGATTTTCTCATCTTGGTGCTAAGAAAACCCACCCTGGGGTTGGGCGATGAGGAAGAACCCAGAGCACAATGCTAGGATGCAGAGCGGGTTCTTACATGGAGGCTGCTGCCATCAATGATGCCCTTATTTGTGTCTGCGACCTTCCAGATTTATATCTGATAAATCTGATATAAATTATGGATCTATATTCTTTGGCCTTCTCCATTTATGCTTCTTTTACTTTATCTATCTATCTATTTATTTGATATTTTACATGATCTCCACCTTGTGTTCTGTCTGTCAGGACTTGTTACATAGAAGAATAGATGTTTGTTCTTTCGCAGTTTGGGAGGTTGAGAGAGTGACATCAAAGTGCTGGCCCCCTACTGAAGGCCCTAGGCAAGAGTCCTTTTTGTTCCTTTCTAGCTTCTGGTATTGCCAGCAATCTGTAGAGGTTTTCAGCACGTAGTGGAAGCACCCCCTTCTCTGCCTCCACTCCATTTGATGTTCTTTGTGTGTATTTCGGTGTCCCTTCTTGGAAGGACACTAGTGATTAGATTTAATGCTTCAGCAATCTAATATGCTATCATCTTAACTTGATTACATTGACAAAGACCCTATTTCGGAAGGAAGGTCATATTCACAGGTCCTTGGGGTTCCATTGAGTCCCTGGAATTAGAATTTCATCATTTCTAGAGGAAGGACATAATTCAACTGACAACTGAAGGTTGGGTGGGGTAAGCTATCAGTATGATGTTTAGGTGCCCGCACCATTTCATGGTCACAGGAATGTCTACTGCATTAGCCTTCCCTGTAAATCATGTGGCTACAAAAACTGGAGCTGAGGTTGAAGTAAGGGGGTCCAATCAGACAGAAGGTGTCTGGGCTCGATGACAAACATTTGTTCTATTGGAAGGAGACAACTGCAGTATGCCAGTTAGTCCCCTGAACAGCTATGGGCAGATGACAGAAGGGGCCGAGATGGGTGTCAACAGTGAGCAGTTAAATTAGCCCTCACGAATAGAGACAGTCTTACGTTTTAGTAGATCATATTAGTGCTAGTTGGCATTTCTACCCTTTATCTTTTAGAAGAATTCCATTCTATTGCTATTATCTTTCCTTTTTTAAGATACTATCTTTTAAATTTTTATTTCTTTTCATACACCATCTTGTTATGTGCTCAGGTTGTCCTTGAACTCTTGGTTCTCCTGCCTCATCCTCCCAAGGATTAGAAGGGCAAGTGTGAACTACTGTTCCCAGTTTACTTTCCCCTTTTAATTTAGAAAATATAAGAATAGCATGTTCAGTATGTCTGAATATATTTATCACATGCACCTGCATTTGTGTTAGTATGGTACATAAGGTTACATGTTACCTTGGGAAAGTCATGCGTCTTGTGTTTTCTTGTTCCCTAAAGTAGTGTTGAATAGTCTCAAACAACACAACAAACACACATCAGAAACATTTAAAGAAGAGCACACTTTTGTGCACTCATTGGTTTGATTCACCAGCACAGCAGAGATATTGAGGGCTTTCGAGGGCTGGAATCTGTGCCCTGTAGTTGTTTAGCTGATAGAGTAGGACATGTGTCAACCTCTGGTCCAAGCATAAGAAGTTGGCAGCTTTTACTTTGTTTCCAGGGATGCTTGCTCTTGGAATCCAGCCATTGTGGTTTAAAGAGCACTTGGACGCCTTTAGACAAGCCCATGGCCAGAAGGTGAACCAGGGTTCCTTATCGTTCACTGAGTTCCCTCATAACGTCATGTACATAGGTTGTCCGGTCCATATTTGATCACTCCAGCAAGACCACATGTAGTATGTAATAGCAGATATGTGAACAAAATTAATGACAGTTTTCTTAAACTTGTTCTTAATTTTGGTGTGATTTCTTATGTAGCAGTAGATATCAGAATATTCCCTTTAATAGATGAGACACAGAGATTAAACTGCTTACTCAAGGCCACACAGCTGGTAAACGCCAAAGGCTTATGCCCCTCAGTCTGAGAGCTTAATTCTGTCTCTCCGTGACTTCTTTTTATGGCAGCACCATCTCCGCTGAGAGACCTTCCAACTGTTATTTGCTTACTTTCCAGGACCGCCTGCAGGAAGAAAGCGTGTCTGTGTATACAAAGTGATGTCCCGCCTTATCTGTTTTGGGGAGCCTAAGCCTTGGATCCTGCCCCACGGTTGGCAGCATTCAGCTTTTGAGCTNTTCTGTCTCTCCGTGACTTCTTTTTATGGCAGCACCATCTCCGCTGAGAGACCTTCCAACTGTTATTTGCTTACTTTCCAGGACCGCCTGCAGGAAGAAAGCGTGTCTGTGTATACAAAGTGATGTCCCGCCTTATCTGTTTTGGGGAGCCTAAGCCTTGGATCCTGCCCCACGGTTGGCAGCATTCAGCTTTTGAGCTTGCAAGACTGAAGGCCAGAACTTGGAGCTGAGAGAGTAAGTCTCTCATGAGCACTTGCAAGGTTGAACAGTGAGGTTGGCAGCCAATCCCTTCCCAGGCCATAGGCTGGCTTGGTCTTCACATAAAGATTCCCTACCCTTATAAGACGTATACATGCATCTAATTTGTATTTCCCGGGCTGCGTATCTCTTGCTAGTGTTTCTATTGTATTTGTTAGTTTCTTATTATTCCACCTGCAGACCCCTTTGTCTTCACTCTCGCTCCTAAATTCCTCTTCCTCTTTCTCTCTTTTTCATGTGCTCCGTTCCCCCGCGCCCCCCCGCCCCAGCCGTCTCGATTTACAGCCTCTGGAGTCATCTCCACATTTGTTTGGCAGATGTGACTGGCTCACTGGTTCATCTGTGTTAACTGGCCCAGCTGTGTTGGCCTCTTCTTGTTTTGATATGGATTGGACTGCTTACATAAATACGTTTGAGTTTTGTTGTTACAAAGGTTATATAAAATTCTATTTTTAAAGAGATGATTTCAGTGACTCTCCTCAGTCTTTTACAACATTGAAACAAGTTTTGTTCACATGGTCCTTGTCCTTTGAACATTTCATTCACTCACTCATTCACTCACTCATTCACTCATTCATTCATCCATTCAGTGTATGTTTGTGCATGTATGCACTTGAGTGCCTATGCATGTCACGGCATACGTTTGGAAGCCAGTTCTGTCTTTCTACTACAGGGGCTCCCACGATCAAACTCAGGTGTCAGGCTTAGTCACAAGTGCCTTTATCTGATGAGCTATCTTGCCAACCTGTCTTTATCGTTTAGGTTTATCTATCTTTCAGCCAATCTCCTTTTCTATATCAGTGGATCCATCCATCCATCCCTCCCTCCCTTCTTCCCTCCATTCCTCCCTCTATCCTTCCCTCCCTCCATTTATCTAACCATCTATCATCCATCCATCCATCCATCCATCCATCCATCCATCCATCCATCCAACCACCTTTCCACCATTCTTCTGTCATATAATTTTGGTATTCTCCTATACCTTTCCCATCTCTAAAGGTAAACTACTCCAAAAGGAGGTCAGCTCTCCCCTCTTCCCCTAACCCTTCTACCCCTTTCTCTCTGGGTATCCCTTCCAACATTGTTGGCACTTTCCTTACAACATCACAACGCCTGAGTTTTTTTGTTGTTGTTGTTGTTCACATTTGAAGAACGTAATATCCAACCTTGACCTGCCAAACAGAATTGACACTAGTTTTGTGTGCCTACACATTTCCCCTAGAGTAGAAGTGGTTCTGTCTCCTAGAATCTAAATGATTATGAAGGATAGCCATGAGCCCCACTATCTTTCTGGCAAGCTTGGGGAGAATCCCAACACAAACCTTTCCCTGCAGTGTCTGCCTGATGCCCTCCCTCACCGACAGAGCTTGATCTCTCTTATCTTCTGGGAGGCCCAAGAGGAAGATAAAATTGACAAACCACTAGCTCGTTCTGCTTCGCTTCTCTTTCTGGACCACCCCACCCTTCTCTGCTCCTCTCCTTCTTCATTACTCGGCTTCAACTGTCAGCCCTGCCCAGCCTCCCTCTTCAGTGTTCCCATCTGCTGTTGACTGTGGATGCTATCCAGATCTCTGGGGAATCTGGGGGGAGGCAGGACCCAGCTCATCTCCACTTTCACACCCTATTCATTTCCCCTGCTGACTTTGAAGTTCCTGCTTTCCCTCTGGCTGTTTGGGAACTTTGGCCCCCACCCCCACCCCCTACGGACTTATTTCACTCTCTCCCACTCCTCCTGAGTTAGGATTTTTTTTTCCACTGTTGGATTGGGTCTTACATTAGTCATTAACTCTAAATTACTTCCTTACTCTCTGCTCTTACCAAACTAGGAGACCTATATTGTGTTTTTGCTTTTCCTTAAAAACAAACAAAAAAAAAACCCTTAATTTTTAAATTACTTTTAATTGTGTGCGTGCGCGCGTGCATGTGTGTGTGTGTGTGTGTGTGTGTGTGTGTGTGAACATATGTACACTTGAATGCAGGTATCCATGAGGCCTGACTTGTTAGATTCCCTGGAATAAGAGCTACAGAAGGTTGAAAACCACTCACCAAGGTGCTGGGAACTGAACTTGGGTCTTTTGGAAGAATAGTATGTTTTCTTAACCAGTGAATCACCTCTCTTCTCTTCTTCTACAGTATATAGGCTAGAAGATACAATATACTTATGCCGCATGCAGATGTCTAGTTCTAAGTCATTACTGTCTGGTGGCCTATTTTCTGTTCATCAGTGTTAGAGTGCTGGACTAGGAAGGCCAGCAGTGTTGCTCAGTGGTAGAGCACTTGCCCAGGGTGTGTGAGGGTCTAGTATAAAAGACTCGTATGCTAATAGATTTGACTTGAGATGATCCTAATCGACTTATTTACTTTACTACTTTTCTTCGTTTTATTGTCTTTCATCCTCCCAAAGAGAATTTTTAAAGCTAAACATAGAATATTTTGAAATTATAATGCATGGCTCAGCAGAAAATATTATAGTAAAGATTCACAAATGTATGGCAACTGTGTGAATACAGTATTATGGGGAGATTGGTTCTGAATCTCATTAATAAAACAAAACAGAATCAGAAGGAAGCTGGGGGACTGCTTTGTTAGAGCTTGAGAGGAAACAAAGACCCCCCCCCCCCCAAACAGAGCAGGCTGAGACACTGAAAAAAAATCCCAGCAGCTGCCCAGAGAGGGCAACACACAAGAGAACCACAGCTTTTAAAATCAGTAGGGTCGGGCGTGGTGGCGCACGCCTTTAATCCCAGCACTCGGGAGGCAGAGGCAGGCAGATTTCTGAGTTCGAGGCCAGCCTGGTCTACAGAATGAGTTCCAGGACAGCCAGGGCTACACAGAGAAACCCTGTCTCAAAAACAAAACAAAAACAAAAACATAAAAACAAAACAACAACAACAAATCAGCAGGAAGGGCAGACAAACAATGAGACGTCTCAGGGTGTCCAAGGAGCTGATTAAGCTTCAGAGAGTATCTGAAAAAGAGATGAAGAGATAGTGAAGAAAAGAACAAATAAACAAACAAATACCCCTGAAAAAAACAAAACCTCACCCTGAAAAAAACAAAAAACAAACAAAGCGCGCTTAGAGCGCTTAGTGTCAGGCACCGGGTCTGAGGCCACCCAAATCCAGGCCCCTGTGTCCCAGGACAATGCATTGTGCCAGAGGCGTAGACATACAGATGGAATTAGAAACAAAGACAGTCATTAAGGCAGGGAAAGTACTCAGAGGTGGACTATTGAGCTCAAGGCAAAAGCTCCCAAAGCCCCGCCTCTCTAGGCCAAGGCCCTTCACAGGTCTTTCAGGTAATAGGCCACAGTCTTTTCTCACGTAATGCTTCGCTCATTAATTACATGAAGCCCAGGTGAGGAGTGCTGTCTCATCTTTCTCTGCCAGTTGGTTTCTCTCATGCTAATCTCAATGCTTCCATCTCCAGCCCCTAATCTCCTGCCACAGTGTTTGGTGGCAGGATCAAGGAAGTAACTTTTGTGGATATTAATATACAGAGAAGAACCTTTCATGTTTTTGTGCATAGGGAAACATCAAAGGAGAAAATATGGACATGCTCTTGCTTAGTCCCAGGAAGATGATATCACTCTTTTTGTTATGATTTTAATATTATACCAGCTAACCCATTCTTGGGTGGGATACATAAAATTCTCTTATGAAGCAAGGGACAGTTGACGGGTGACTTATATCCCCAATTTAACACACCACTGATAATGAGACCTTAGTAATTCATACTCTCTGGTCCCAGGAGTCTGGGCACACACCTAAGTGTAAAATCCAGAGGCTTGCATGCACTGATTTTCTGCAAGGGTGCTGTGTTTGGTCTACTGTGTTGACAACAGAGCCAGAACCAGTGGGCAGTTGTATTAATGCATTGTAAGTCGAGTTGCTTTTGCCTCTGGGCATTCCTGTGTTAAACTGGTGTTTTGCCAAAAAGAAAAAAACAGTCAGTGTTGCCTTCATCTCCTCTCTCCTCTACACTCTCCTCTACACTTCGGGTAGTCACAGATTTTGTGATCTTGGTAGGTCTGCTCCCACTCCTTCCTTTTCTCTCAGAACCATATGGCTTTTGACAAAGTCAGATCACAGCTCCAACCTAAATGGCCCAGCATCATCAAAGCCTGGCTTACTGAGGAAATGACCCTTGTTTGTTGCTGGAGGTCATATGGTTGCAAAAGGGAATAGGATCTCAAAGGCAGCTTGGCCGAGACAGAGCATGAGGAAGAAAGTGAGTGCACGAGCGAGTGTGTGTGTGTGTGTGTGTGTGCACGCTTGTGGTGTGCATCCGTGTGGTGTGTGTGCGCACATGTGCACCCGGTCATGTAGTCAAAATGCAGCCGATTGCGAGTGACATTTTCCAAGTCCAAGAAACATTCATTTCTTTCTAAGGACAAAGGACTCTCACTGGCTTTAGAAAAAGAACTAGCCCTATCTGGTTTCCATCAGTGCCATTGAGAAGACAGCGAGTTTCCCTTGTTTTCTTGGCTCACAGTGAGTGTTTAGGACACAACTGAATCTTGTATGCTTCAGAGCAGGGGGTGGGGGGGGGGGACTTGAATGCCAGAATCCTCCTGGCTGGGTTGGGGCATTGCTGTCTACCCTGGGTTCTGTATTCCAGACCTCATCCAACTGGATTCTATTTTTAGCTCCTTCCACACAAGCCTGGTGAATGTCTAAATTTAAAGCAAAGTGCGAGGAGGAATCAGTTCTCCATGTCCTCAGCAACTCTCACTTGTGGAGATCTAGGGAGCCAGAATCAAGCTTCAGATCTCTGGCTTGAGGTAGGCAACAAATTATAACCCCTGGGTGCAGAAGGATTCATGGCAGCTAGACTCCAAGAAGGCCAAACACCATGAAGACATACATTTCTCCAAGTAGCGGAAGACTCAGAAAACGTGAGATCCATAACCCAGTGGAGAAAAGCAATTTAATTTAAAACTCTATCCACAGATTTGAAGTGAAGAAGAAACTCTACTATGAAAGATGTGCTTTTTGTTCTAGGTCAAGATTTATTTTTCAGTCACCGCATGATAATTAATGAGATGACTTTCTTGATGAGATGGGCAATAGATTTGAGTGTTCATTTAAGGTCATATAAGGGTCTAGAAACTTGTGAGCAAGAAGTTGGCTTTCCGAGGGTGCCTTTGAAAGCTCAAGCCTTATGCAGTATTTTTCAATTGGCTTTTCTAGGTAGTTTTTAAACAACAAACAACAACAACAACAACAGTAACAGCAGCAGCAGAATCTTATAACCCAGGCTGGCTTCTGACTTGAAATTCCTCTGCCCCAGTGGCTCCCAAATCCAGGGATTACATATGTGTGCCATGAGACCTGGATGGTGCTTTCTAACTCTTTCGTTTCTCTCCATGTTGTGTATATCTGAGTTAAGTTCGTTTACTTATTTTTCTTCCAATACGATAAGGAAGTTTTGACACTAGATTTTGCTCACGCTGGGAGGTGAAGTGCTCCTGCCTTTTCTCAAATGTATGGATGCTTTATCCTCCGTTTTGGAACTGACCTGATATCCTGAGGTCCACAGAGCTTTCTCCAGTTGCACTGTCTCATCTGAGGACTGACAGAAAGTCATGCTCAGTTTGGCTAGGTCCAGCTCCTAGGCTGTTCCTTCCTGACTGTGTGATGCTGGTAAGACACTTAATCTTGTTGAACATTTCAGTATCTCATCTGTAAAAAGGGTGGTCATTTAAAAACACCAAGCAGAACTAATAACATGGAGATAGGTACAAGGAGGGTGGTTTCATAATTCCAGGAATTAAATGACTATAAACCATCAGAGTAGATGTTTCTATCTTCCTATCTTTCCCTACGTTGATTTGTTTCTTGGTGTCCATGGGGGAGATTGGTCCCAGGACCTCCAGGGATATCCAAGTCAACAGATACTCAAGTCCCTTATGTGAAAAGACATGGGGCAGTGATTGCCTATAGCCCGCACACATCTGTCTGTATTCTTAAATCTATAGATCACTGTAGGACATCTTAGACAACACAGGTGCTGTGTAAATAGGAAGGCTGACTGTGCTCCAGTGGATGGCAACAGATCCAAGAATACATGGGAGCATAACTTAGACTCAACAGGCATTTTTATGAAAATGTTGTTTCTTTTTTGTTTTTGGTTTTTTTTGTTGTTGTTGTTTTTATGAGACAGGGTTTCTCTGTGTAGTCCTGGCTGTCCTGGAACTTACTCTGTAGACCAGGCTGGCCTCGAACTCAGAAATTCACCTGCCTCTGCCTCCCGGCGCTATTGTTTCTTAATACAATATTGTCTTAATAAAAGCCACAAAGGGAAGGGATTAACCAGTAGTCTTGGGGGGAGTTGATGGGAGATGAGTATGATTAAAACACATTGTAAAGAATCCTCTAAGAACTATGTTTAAAAACCAAATAAAACAATAGAAACCCTTATTCTGAGTGTCTTAGTTAGGGTTTTACTGCTCCCAACAGACACCATGACCAAGGCAGCTCTTATAAGGACATTTAATTGGGGCTGGCTTAGAGGTTCAGAGGTTCAGTCCATTATCACCAAGGCAGGAACATGGCAGCATCCAGGCAGGCATGGTGCAGGAGAAGCTGAGAGTTCTACATCTTTTTCTGAAGGCTGTTAGCAGAATCCTGGCTTCCAGGCAGCTAGGATAAGGGTCTTAAAACCCACACCCACAGTGACACAGCTACTCCAACACCTTCCAATAGTGCCACTCCCTGGGCCTAGCATATACAAACCATCACACTGAATTGTAGGAAGGTAAATTGATTAAAATTTTCTGGGAGGCATTTTGACAATATGTATTAAACACTTTGAAACCATGTATCGCTTGTCAGTGCTGGGAATTGAATTTAAGGCCCCACAGATAGTACACAACTGCTCTGCTAGTCAGCTACACCTCCATCCACTAGAACATTAATGCCTTTTAATACAGAATAATTGCTGTAAGTAAAATATAAGCAAGTGGAGATTTATATAAAGGCTCACCTATGAAATACTGTTTGAGTGAGCTTCTAAGAATCAACAGTTGAAAATCTGGTTAAATAAACTATGGATTATGGATTATAAAATGTAAATGACAGATATTGGCACCAATAAAGTAATTTCATGGACTAAACATTATTAATGTGGGAAGAATGTTCATAATATATTAGATTTATAAAATCAGGAGGTATATGATACAATGTAGCCTTTTAAAAACAAAAGGGAAAATTTCTGAAGAAATCTATACTAACATGCTATTTCTGAGGGAAGGGATTATGAATGGTCTGTTTCCTTTAGTTTACCTGCATTTTCTAGTTTTGTTTGTTTTGGTTTTTTGCATGTAAGATTTTTAAGTTTCGGAGCTAAAAAGGAACCCTGATGTGGACATCCATGCATTTTGCCCTAGGCAGTCAGATGCTCGGGTGTGTAATGAGCTGTGGTTAGTGGTAATGTGACAGGTACCCTGGATGGGCCAGACCATCTCTGGTGCTGCTTTGTGTGACAGTAGGTACTGCATAGGTGTAGAAAGCACTCAGCCTTTTATAGCAAAGGCTTGGAACCTTGCCACATATATCCTCATCAGCAATTATCTTTCTCTTTAAAAATTTACAGTTTTATTTAAATCTTTAGAAAAATCATTATTCTTCTTTGGGCGATATGTATATGGATTCCTCAGTATTAACATTTAGAAAACAGGAACTCTACAGTCTGCCTTGTGAGACACTATAGGAAAATGAGCAGTCAGGAAGAGAGACAAGAACCTCAGAAGGCCCCTCACCAGGGTCTTAGGAGCAGCATGGAAGAGCCGATGTTATCCCAGAGACTCCTGGAACTAACTAACTCCACAGTGTCGCACAGCTTTGAAGAGCAGGACCTTCCTCAATCTGCAGTCAAAAGCCCCCTGTTCTCATCAGTGCCGATCTCCCGAGCAGTGGCACGCATGCAACACACACTGGATCCTACTGAGTAGCTAGGCTCTGATTGTCGCCTCCTTCCAGGGAGACAGAAAGGGGAAGGGGCCTTTGTGCTTAAGAGCTACGGAGAAGTAGCCAGCATGAGGGTTAAAGGAGGCATAGGATTTTAGCATTAATGTGATTGGGGTTTTCTGTCTCTGTTGGGGAGTCACTGGGCTTCTCAAGCAAGAGGACAATAATGGCATTTGCTTAATTCATAAAACATCCGGGGGGAACAAATGAGACTATACATGCAAATCGTGTCTTAAATGGCCTCTCATTGTGTCCCGAACAACCATTAGCTATAATTCTAATGGGTTTATTGTAATTTTCTTTTTCGTGGGTCATGATTGGGCCCAAGAGAGCCCCGCATTAACAAAGCGGCAAATCATGAGCCCGAGGCTCCCCCTCTGTCTAACCGTTGTGGTTAGACAAAGGCCCCCGGTGCACGCTGTGCTGGCGATGCACGCTGCCTTGCTGGCATAGCCAAGCACTGTGCTCACACAAGGCAAAGAAAACCGTTTTTGTTTTGGGGTACAGAGTGGAAAAGGTTCTTGGTTGTGAACTATCAGAAAACATATTTCAGCTTATCATGTAATGTTTGGACAGGGCAGAAATTGTCTCGACCTTTAGTAATAGAAGACAAAGAGCTGTTAGAATCAGCGGGCACGGAGGGCTGTACCATTTTGAAAACGTATTTCCTTTCCCATCTTCATAAGTCTACCACAGCATGAGGTAGAAAAGTAATTTGTTTACAGGTGAAGGACAGTGCTTCCCTGCAGAACGTTTAGGTCCCAGCTCACCCGAAACTTTTAAAAACTATCTGCTTTTTATTCGCTTGTTTGTTTGTTTACAGGATGCTGAATGAATGCAGATACTGTTCTTGCTGCAATAGAATTGAGGGAGATAACGTCGTTGGAGCACTCGAAGATAAGCTAAGATGGTCACCCAAGATGGACCGTCTTCAGACACACTTTCTTCAGAAAATAGAATTAAGTGGTGTCTCCATCTGAGAGACATTCTAGTGTTCAGACAGGGAGACATTCAACCTGTTGATGGCAAGTTAGCCACCATGAGGTGCAGGGGAACCTTGGTTTGTGGTTCAAACTGATGTTTAGGGTATGTTTGAAATCCAGGTGGATTGCTGGCAGAAGGTAAGAATAAAGGAGCCGGCTTCATGGTTAGCATTTTCATCCACAAATAGAGAACAGTGTGGCACGGATCAGAAAGCAGCTGCGGCCTTCTTCCCAGACCATGCTGGAGGAGATCCTTGCCCAGAGGAATACACCATGGTCACACACATACCTTTCATAGCAATGGCCAGAAGAAAGAACATCTAAAGTGCTGTCCCCAAAGCATAGAATGGTTAAGTTAAATGTTGGCTGGTGCACCGAAGTGAATGGATTCTGAAGCTTGTGGGGAAGACCCAAGTTAGGGATGTCAGCTGGAGAGGCATTCCACCGCAATAACATGTGTGGGGTTTGTAGGGGTAGTCCTATAGAATCCACCTTACAGATGTGATTGGCAGCCACTGAGATAGTGAGAATGATCTTCCCTTACCCTGGCCAGCTTCAGCTGTCATTTTAGCAACTGGATGCAGGATGAAATGCAGGGACTGGTTGCCACAGCAACAGCATCTTCAGGAAAGGTGATGAGAGAAATCACTTCTCTCTGAATGCTAATAGGTTGTCACGTTCATCTTAAGCCAGCTGTTTCCCACTGCTTGCCTGATTGCCATGAAGCCAAAGTGATTATTTACAGATTAAGGGCTGCTGTTTGGTTTGATCATCTTGGCCATACTTTATGCTGGATCTTCCAGGACGAGGAAAAAAAATAATAATTTAATGCAAAACATTAAGGGTTAAGTTTTGTCTGAGGTTTGTGACTTTTACTATAAGGAAACAAGGGTTTTCTATAGACTTAGAAGCCATTCTATAAGCAGGAACCATCTAATGTTAAGGCCAATTAGGCTGGGCCTATAAACTACATGCCCTGTGGAGGCTGAGCCCCGTTGCCTGTGCACACATGTGTGCTGGGATTCTCCCACTAAAGGCGACATGAGCTTGTGAAGGGGAGCATCCTGAGACAAAACCTGGGCATGAGATTATTTTTGAATCTTGAAGTCACTTGGAACAGAAAGTTTTAGTCTGTCCTGTCATTAGCTCCAAGTAGAAAAGTAAAGATCCCATTCACTAATGTGGATAAAGACCTATGCAAGTTTCCCCCACATCTGACCTATTGCTGAGCAGATGTGATGTGCCATGGAGTTAGTTAATTGCCACATGGGTCACCCTTCCATTCCTGAGGAGTAGAAACCTTTGGGAAAAGCTGAATCATGCCAAGTGTTTAATTTTCTGGTTTTCTTGAGACAGAGCCCTTAGCCTCTTACACGCTAGTGTGGCTTCATCCTAGTTAGTTTTTTACAAGCCTCAGTTTGCAGCTTTCTTATGGGAATATGGAGAAACAGCAACAAAAACCCCCAAACAGTTCAATATGAAACAGTGGTTTTCAACCTGTGGGTCACGACCCCTGTGGAGATCGAGTGACCCTTTCACAGGGGTCACCTAAGACCATCGGGAAACCACAGAGACTTGCATGATGAGTCATGACAGTAGCAGAATTATAGTTATAAATTAGCGGCGAAAATAATGTTATGGGTTGGGGGAGCCGTATTAAAGGGTCACAGCATTAGAAAGGTTGAGGACCACTGATGTAAAAGGAGTTGGTGAGATTAAATTAGGCCTCTCATGAGGAGCACATAGCACACTGCCACCCATGGGATGGGTGGAAATCACTATTTCTTATTATGAACCGTCTTTGGTGGCCTCAAACTTGGACTAAAATGCTGTGCAGTGCAAAGAGCTAGAGGAAATGCTTATTACTGTCTGACTGACCGAAGTATCCACACTTTGCTCTTCCTTCTTCTTGAGTTTCATGTGCTTTGCAAATTGTATCTTGGGTATTTCTGAGCTTCTGGACTAATATCCACTTCTCAGTGAGTTTATACCATGTGTGTTCCTTTGTGATTGGGTTACCTACTTAGGATGATATCTCCAGATCCATCCATTTGTCTAAGAATTTCATGAGTCCATTGTTTTTAATAGCTGAGTAGTACTCCATTGCGTAAATGTACCACATTTTCTGTATCCATTCCTCTGTGGAGGGGCATCTGGGCTGAATGCCAAGGCCCTCAAGTAAAATGGTGTCTGACCAGCCATCGCCCTGAGCCCTGAGTGGTTTGGAAACCACAGCGTGACACAGATTCATGAAAGTATGGCCTTTGGATACTTAACATTCACTAAAAATAATACTGAGAAAAATGTAATGGTACAGGAACACATCCCTAAGTTAGCAAAGCTAATTGTGAGCTGATATGATGTGACCATTTTATTATGTTACAGAAGAGATACAGGGTGCAGCTTGCACATGCATGCTCTTGAGGGCATGTATTCTCACTAGAAGACTATTCCAGTAGGCATCTCTGGGTCTGGGATTACAGGAGATTTTATTTGTAAGATTTTCATCCTTAGTTGATGCATCCTCCATAATTAATGTGAACTGAGTTTTTAGTTTTAGAAATGCTGACTTTAGAAAGGAGACAGGAGTTGTCCTTGAGTGTGGCTTTCCTGGAAGCTGCTTGTCTTGGCTGTTCTCACATCATGCCAGGCTGAAGAGCAGAAACAGGTCCTGGGGGACACCGTGCAGTAGCTTGGCACCTCGTTAGAGTTGTTTTGTCTTTTCTGGGGTCACTGAAACTGGCTGCCGCTGCTTTTAGTCTCAGGGTCCAGGAGGACCGAATCACAGGTGTCACCTTGTCATCCTGAAGTCCTTCAAAGTATTCTCTGTGTACAAGGTCCCCGATGACTACCTTTGTGCTGATGGCTCTATTGTGGCAGTCAGTGGAGTCCTGGCTGCTCACTGTGGCCTTTGACTGACTAGCTCTCAGCCCAGGGGCACTTTGGCTCCGGATTGGCAGCCAGGGGGAGTGGAACTGTGAAGGTAGCTGCAAGGGGGTCTTCCCTCCTCCTTCCCCTGGGGTCCAGATGACCTCTCTTAAGGGGAAATAATGCCATTAGAGTCAGAGGCACACTTGGACATAACAAGAGGCTCCCTTTCCAAAGTGGCACTTTGTGCTCCCTGTGTTGAAATCCAATTACTTCCTGCTGCTGACCTATATCTCCCTCACCATGGAGTACTGCGAAGCTACAGCCTGGGGCGGGGAGGAAATGTTTGCGTTGCCTTTGAGAAGGTGAACAAACCTGGCGTTAGAGCCTCAGAAGTCTGCTAATGAGACTGAGCTACTGGTGGTGTTGTGTTCGAGAAAATAACTGACTCTGCCTCCAGCTTACAAGTGTTTCCCCATGATTGCCAATTACTGCTGATTAAAAAATAATAATTTCTCATCCCGAGAAAACATATCTCAGACATGGAATTTAATAAGTAGACCCAATGGAATATCGTCAGTGAGCCATTTTTAAAGTTATACGTAAAAAGTTCAAGTAGAGAGTGACTACCACAAGGGTAGATGTTTCAGTGGGCCATCCATGCACTGGTTCATGCTGTTCAGGTCAGAAGTGCATTTCCTAAAGTCTTCATCCTGTCCTCTGTGTAATATGCAGTGACAAATGAAGGCAAAAGCAGCTCTGCTCAAGGGAGCTGGGACTTTGCAAAACTGCCCCTTGCTTGCTGCCAAGGGACACTTTGGTGTAGTGGAATGTCTGTCTGTGGCCAGGTCAGCAGCATTTCCAGGATCCCACTGTTGGGGCTATAATGGGCTAAGGAATAGGTTCTCAATCTGTGGGTCGCGACCCCTTTGCAGGTGTTTTTCACAGAGGTCACCTAAGACCACCAGGAGACACAATGTTTACATTATGATTCATAACAGTAGTAAAATTATGGTTATGAAGTAGCAATGAAAATTTTTTTGGTTGGGGGGGGAGGTGTCACCACAACACGAGGAACTGTATTCAAGGCTCACAGTGTTAGGAAGGTTGAGAACTGCTGGGTTAAGGCTTAGTGAGCACTGGGCTGTAATAAAGTTAGTGAGTTGTGTTTCTGGAAGTCCTGGGGGTAAGAGGAAGGTAGGGACTCAGTGAAGACCTTGCTGGAGAGATAGATGGATGGAAGGAGGGGATGGAGGGAGGGAGGAACTGGAGCAAACTGGCTGTGGCATTGGCTCGCTGAGAGGCTTATGACTGAGTGTGAGGCGTTCATCGCAGAGAGGGACAACTCGAGGGAGAGGTGGCATGCTCCTGTGCAAACGGGATGGGTTTGCATGGGTTGGCTAAACTGTGATTATAGCTAGAGATCCAACCTAGCTAACTGAAAAAAAAGTATCTAGAACAATCTACTGTGCAATGAAAAGAGAATTTTGCATTGACTTAGTCAGGGTTCTCTAGAACAGTGGTTCTCATCCTTCCTGATGCTGCTACCCTTTAATATAGTTCCTAACGGTGGTGTGACCCCCAAACATAAAATTGTTGTCGTTGCCACTTCACAACTGTAATTTTGCTGCTGTTAGGAGCCATAATGTAAACATGTGTGTTTTCTGATGGTCTTAGGTGACCCCTGTGAAAAGATTGTTCAGTCCACAAAGGGGTCACGAACCACAGGTTGAGAACCACTGTTCTAGAACCCCAGAACTGGAAGACACATACTACAAAGGAGAGTTATTAGATTGGCTGGCAGGATAAGTGCTATGAAGTTTAACAGTGGCTGCCAGCACACTGGGGAGGCTGAGAACCGAGTATCCGTCCACAGCCATGGATGCCTCCCAGTCCCTGAGTGGTGTTGAAATCTGGAGGATTTCTGAAGAGCCACTGGTCTTCAGTGTAGGATGAAGGTTAGAGAAACTGTTCCAATGTCCAGGAGGGACGGCAACAGTAGATGCAAAGTGGACACACTCACCAGCAAGGGAGTAAAGGCAGACAGGCAGAAAGCAACAGCTTAGTCCATAAACCTCCTTACATCTCAGTCACTGCCTGAAGGTGCTGCCCATTCTGGACAGGGTTTCCCACTCTCCGTTAGTCCTCCTGGGAAACACCCTTACAGATGCCCCTTTCCCTAGGTGACCTTCACAGTCGATTCTACAGCCAATCAAATCGACGGTCAAGATTAACCTTCATGAGTGTAATCCACCTGGCCAAGGTCCAACAAGCTGAAGACAAAGAAACCATTGTTTAAGAGGGTCTGGAAAACAAAAAGAAGCACTGAAGAGAAAACCTATAGGCGAATCGTATCTGGCTACTGACATGGTTATCTCTTAAGTTCCTATGTTTAAAATCACACGTTAACTCTTCTTACACCCCCCCATGTCCATACTTAGTTATTGTCATTGTGCCTCCTGGAGACCCTTGCATTAACTCTTTCCCCTTCCAGGAAGCCACCTGAGTTCCTTGCCAAGGGTTTCTGTGTCCCGCAGCCATGAAGGACCAGGAACGTGTCTCTGCATAGTTTCTCAGTTCCATTGCAGGACTGTTTACCAGAGTGGCCTGTTGAAAGTAGCTCGTGTGCAATGCCTGTCTCAGGATCTTCCAGGCCTTAGTTGTTCTCAGCTGCAAAGTCAAGCTGTTGGCATCCCCTTTAACATGCCACCCTACTGGCATCCCCTTTAACACCCCACCCATACACTTTGGCCGTAGCCATACTCTGTCACTTTAGGCCCCTGCTATGCATCTGTGCAGTGGTATGTTATGTTGTCTGCATGTAATGGCATGTAATGCCGTTGCTCTAACTAACTATTTTCCAGTGCTGACATGTTTCTGATTCTTTTTTTTTTTTTTTTTTTTTTTTTTCGAGACAGGGTTTCTCTGTGTTCCCCTGGCTGTCCTGGAACTCACTCTGTAGACCAGGCTGGCCTCGAACTCAGAAATCCGCCTGCCTCTGCCTCCCAAGTGCTGGGATTAAAAGCATGCGCCACCACACCCGGCTATGTTCCCAATTCTTGAAGACCAGAGTGATGGCACCTTGTTTTTGGGCATACCTCATATCAGCAGTGTGAGCTTCGGGTAATTCTCAGAAGATTCTGTGACTTCGTTCCTCATCTATAAATTGAGTGTAACATTGGGTGTTGTCTAGCCCATAGAGGGTTTATGGAGGTTAAATAAGTTAATATTATGTATAGTATTTAAGACAGTGCTTGGTCTGTACTGAACCAGATTTTTAGGACAAAATGAGAAAGCAATTAGAGTGTAGGATGAAACTGAGCAACAGAAATCACACGTCCTGATGAGAATAGTTTGAGTGGGGCCTGGAGAGATGACTCAGAGGTTAGGAGAACTGACTGCTCTTCCAGAGGTCCTGAGTTCAGTTCCCAGCAACCACATGGTGGCTCACAATCATCTATAATGGAATCTAATGCCCTCTTCTGGTGTGTCTGAAGACAGCGACAGTGTACTCACATACATAAAATAAATAAAAAGTCTAAACAAAAAAAAATATGTTGATTGGCAGAATTTTGCTACTGGAGGGTATTTTAGGGTTAACCATCTCTTAAGTTTTGGACAGAGTGAGAAAGCTGCCTCCTTTCAGGGTTGACTCAGTGGCTTTCCTAGATCATGAAATAATTAGATGAAAGGCTAGGTCTTTGGTTTTTTCTTCCGATAGAAGTATCTCCCCATCATCTATAGTCTGTTTTAGTCTGTTTCTTATTATTATAGCAGACGATTGTTCTTTTGACCACGATCTGAGCTGAAGCACTCTGAGAGTGAGGAGGTCCTGATGCACACTCAGCTTCCAGTGAGGACCTCAGCGGGAGAGCAGAGGGGCTACTGGGCGCATGCGCAGAGAGAGGAAGGAGACAAAGGCGCTGACCTTTTTTCCGGGAAGAAAATAAATAAATAAACAAACAATCCAGTTTCACAAGAAAGGCATTGAGCTCTCTTAAAGTCTCGATCACTTCTTAAAGGCCCCAACCTCCCAACTCAGCGGTCCGGTTTCAACATGGATGTTTGTAGGGACAAACTGTATTCAAGCCTAAGCGAGATCTTTGCCGTCTCCTCTTCTGAGACACGCATGAATCCTGCCTTCAATTATCACCTCCATGAGAATGCGACCTCCCACGTGAGCAAGGTTTATGAGTCCCACCAGGATTCACTCACTGCTCACTACTTATTAGTAAACATATGAAATACCATCTGCAAATACACTCTCATCCCTTCCAAAGCTTCCGTTTCTATACTGCATGCTATTGCATCTCGTAAGAGACTTCAAAAGTAGTCACCGATTTTAAAAATAAGTGAAAAAAATGAAAAAGATGTACAATTTTCCATTTGTTTTATCTACCATTGACAGGAAATGAGAGATTTTCAGACAAAGATTACTATTTTTAAATTTCTAAGACATTTGTATGTGTGTGTGTGTGCACTTATTTATTGAATGTGTGAATCTATTTGGCTAATTTACTTTGCTATATCAATAACTCAGACCCCTACTATCAGAACCACTGGCCCCTAAAGGACCCTGCCCATGCTAAATGAGTTCTGTCTGATTGTCTCACCTTTCTGGAATGCTAAATCCTAGAGCGAAGGGGGCAGAGACAAGTAGACCTCCTTCTGGGTATCCACATAGTCCTGTAGATACTGGGGGCATTACCAGTCACCTACTCACCAGACAGACTTTCACCTGGCATCAGTTTTATGCTAGGTACTCTCAGACATCCTTAAGATGGGACAGTGAACAAACCAGTCAGATACCCTTCCTACCACACAGCTTCTCATCCTTGCAGAAAGAAACAAAACAGTACACACAATACATTGATTATATAGGACTCTAACAAGGAATTGGCCCTGTGGAGGACAGTAGAAGGTGAAGGTTGTTACCTATGAGCACAAGGATCAGGATAGAGTTGAGCAACTCATCGATAAGCGACATTTGAAAAAAAGCAGAGAAGGAACTGAGGGACTTGTGATAAAGAACATTCAAGAGAAGACCTCTGGGCACAACACTGCAAAGGCCCTGCGGCTGGGGGATGAATGTTTAGCCATAGATTAACAAGTCCCATTGTCCAGTGTTGTTGTGGTAGTACTTGGATTTCATTACGAATTGTGAAGAAGTATTCTGATTAGAGCATCACCACAAACTCTAAAGATAACAGCTCCCGAAAATTGAAATCTGCGAGTTGCTAAAACTTCCGTCTTCTGTTTCAGGCTTCTTTTTCTTGGCTGTTCTGATGGTTGAGGGTGGTGAGGTCATCCTGGCATTTGAGTTGTTGTGGAACTCCCAAACTGAAGCGCTCCCTCCTAGAGCAGGGCAGAGGGGCACAACAAGACTTAAGGAGCGAAGAAGGTGGGTGTAGGTGTGGAGGGAGGGGTCAAGAGGAGGGAGGAGGATGGGGTGGGAGGCTGGGGTTCGGGGTGGGGAATCACTGAGTCACAGGGTTCCCAAAGCCTTTCCCTGAGGCTGAGCAGTAAACAATTGCTAGAGAGAAGAGACTCTCCCTGGAGCTTCCTGCAAACTACAGAGAGCTCCAGACACCCAGCTTGCAGTCACCTGTGTAGGCTGGGCTTTCAGTGCTGCGGCTGCGGTTGTCACTCATACCCCTGTGAGTAACCCTAATAAGAAAATTGGTTCACCAACCTAAACCCGGTCACAATCCATTTCTTGTCGTTGATGACCTGCCTGGAGAGAACGGAGGCTTGTTCACATCTTTCTGGGTGAAGTTTCATAGCTGGGCTGTTAGAAATTTGACTAGAGAGCAAACATTTTGAACAACCGGAGAGCGTTTTGGAAAACACGGGGAGGAGGAATTTATGTGTGTTAGAATGATCAAGTAGACATTGCCTTTTAGGTTGTTATGTGGAAACACACTTTGCGTGTGTCCTAATGTATGTAACAGTCTGGTTAAAGGCCTTAAGGAAAACGTGGCGTGTGCTATGTTAACAAAAGCAGACTCCACACGCATCCTCCAACAGCTGAAAAGCAGATTCCTGTGGTAACATCGCTGAATTATAAACACCGCCATAACAATGCTTGTAATTCACAATGTCATCAGCTAAAATCAGAAACAATTATTGTAAATTACATTGCTAATATTTGAGAAACGGAGATCTACTGTTACCAAATCTAATTCCTGTGAATTCCAAGGGGGCGCTAAGCACATTATAAGATTACACTGGGCTCCGAGCATGTCCTCATTAAGGCAGCGGCAACCACATTTTTTAAAATCACTCTCCTGGGAGGTTTGTTGACTTAATGGTGCCAGGAAGAAGGCATGTTGGGTTTTTTTTGTGTGTGTGTGTGTGTCCATAGTGCACAGGCTTCCAAAGAGGGCTGTGGCCCAGGGACACACTGAGTCAGGATGTGGCTGGTCATCTTTGCCACTTCGATTGAAAGTGAAGGCAGTTAGAAGCCAATGTAAAACGTGGTACTAATATTAAAAAGTGTCAGTACATAACCAGACTGAAATAAAGCGCTGTAAGTGGTGTTGTGATAGGCTCTGGATGACGATACATTGGGTAGGAACATCAGGAACGTTAATATTTAGACTGTTTTCTTCTTTACAACCATGGTCATTTACCTTAATTACTGTTATCAATGACTGCTGAGCACTTCCTGGGAACTGTGCACAGGGAAAAAATACTTTGTGTGTGTTATTTGATCATTCTTACCAAATCCTTATTAAACTAGCAGCTATCATTGACCCCATTTTACAGAGCACAGGCTGAGCTTTCCAGTGCATAGTTCTGTGGTTGAGAGGGGGACCAAACTGGGATCTCATCCCAAGATCTACATTGGATCATTGTGCTATTCTGCGAGCATTGTAAAAAGATGGAAATCTATAAGAGAAATCTCAATTCGGAATAACGACAAAGTCTCTGTATACCAGCATCCACACAGCAGGCTGTAGCCATCAATCACCAATCAATCATCAATCAATCAATCATCAGTCTGGAAGGAGAAGTCGGACACATCAGATCACACTTGTGGTCCTAGCACTAGGAAGGCAGAAGCAGGACTTTTGGCACAAATCCAAGACCAGTCTGCTCTATCTATGTAGTTAATTCCAGCAAGACTCTCTCTTATATTTGAAAAAATAACGGAGTTTCAAAGCATTAGAATGTGACAGTTTTGTAGGACAATAATTGTATGAATCTGATATGGGGTTTATTTTTAGAACCTTATGAAAATGATGTGATAGGAGATATTTACAATAAACACACAGAGTTTTAAGTTGCAGTGGGCTTGTGGGGACACACACACACACACACACACACACACACACTCCTAACTACATAACTGAAAGCCCCGGATTCTTTAATTACTTCCTTCAACCTGCCTCTCTCTCTCTCTCTCTCTCTCTCTCTCTCTCTCTCTCTCTCTCTCTCTGTGTGTGTGTGTGTGTGTGTGTGTGTGTGTGTGTGTGTGTGTTCAGGTACCGCTTGTGTGGGCTCACAGGCAAGCCATGGTGTCAGTTTGCATGTCCAGATGACAACGTGCAGAAATCAGTTCTCTTTTTTCACCATGCAGGTGCTGGGGATTTCAGACTTGGCAGCAAGTAACTTCATCGCCGAGTCATCTCGCCAGCCCTATTTTATATCTTTATAGAGTACATTCCGGTAACCCAGTAAATGCATACATACAATGTGTACTGATGAAATCAGGGTGTCCAGAACTTCCAATTCCTAAAACATTAATTACCTCCATGGGTTGGAGATTCCGGATTCTATTTTCCCATTAGTTTTCAATCTACCATTGACTGCTGTAGTAAATAGTCCCTGCACTGAGAATATAGAACCCCAGAGCCAGCCATCTCTTCTGCATTTCAATGTGCTGTGGCTAACTTCTCCCCCCACCCCCCCTTTCCAGGTCTCATGTGACCACTATTTCTCTATTCTTCAATGAGGCTGGCTGTTCAGTTTACATAAATAAGGGAGAGCCTCTAGTGTTGGTCTTCCTGCATCTGGCTTATATCACTTAACCAAATAACCTCAGGTCATACCCACACAGCTTCAATCAACAGCATTTCATTCTGTTTATGGCTGGATAAAATTCCATTATAGGACTCTCGTATACCACATTCACTTTACTCAATTGTCTGCTAATGGATACCTTGTTTGCTTTTGCTTCTTAGCCATTGTAAGGAGTCCTGGAAGAAATACAGCAGCGTGTGCAGATATCTTCTGCACATGATTCTGTTTACTTTGGATTTATTCTCGATGCTAGGACCAGTGGCTCCCATGGATTCTGCTTTCAGCTCTGTCAGGAATCTCCATGTTTTCTTCTATGGCCTTATTAGTTTACACCTCCTCCCACAGCATGTGGGAGGGCCCCTTCCTTAATATCCTCACCAGTATCATAATTTTGAATTTCCTAGAGGACTAGTGATACTGCCTTTTTCTTCTGGGGAGGAATACGGGTTTTATTTAATGAGGCAAGTCTCACTATGTAACTCAAACTCATATGGAACTCAGTATGTAGCCCAGGCTGCCCCCAGCCTTGTGATCTTCCTTCTTGTCTCTAGAGAGGTGGGATTACTGTGTATTTAAATTGAGCATTCACATGGAAATAACTGTTCAGATCTTTAAACCCTTTTCTCTTTTCTTTTCTCTCTCTCTCTTTTTTTTTCTGAAATAGGGTCTCATATAGCACAGGCTAGGCTCAAACTTGCTATGTAGCCACACATGACCTGAAACTCTCGATCCTGCCTCTACCTCTAAATGTTCATCTTACATGTGTCTGCCTCTATGCCCTGTGCTTTGTTTTCTATGGTCCTTCTGATTTCTCCCCAACATTATATTTCGTATTGATTCTTTGGGAGTTTCACATCATGTACCCATCACATTCACTTTCCTGACCTTCCATGTTTGTTCCTCTACCCTTGACCTTCCCTCTTCTCCCCTCCCCCTCAAAAAAAGGAGAAAGAAAGGGAACAAAACAAGCCCATTTTGTACTATCCATCTTCTCACTGAGACATGATCAGACTCCCAGTGGCCAGCCCCCTAAAGAAAACTGGCTTCTTCCCTACCCGTGTCCTCTCCACCCCATCCCCATCTACACCCAACCCCTCATCTCTACCCCCCATCTGCACCAGAAGTCATTAATTGTGGGGATCTGCACTTTAGCATCCTTATCACGATTTTTGATTATTTGGGGGGATTATTGATGTACATAAATACTTTTGCTCGTATCTATGTCTATGTACTATATGCATACCTGTAGAGTTCAGAAGGCAGCACTGGACACTGTGGAACTGAACCCCGACAGTTGTAAGCCACCATGTGGGTGCCGGGAACTGACCCTGGGTCTTTTGCAAGAGCAGTAAGTGCTCTTAACCATTGGCCCATCTCTCCAGATCCTTTATCACCCTCTTCAAAAGTTCTCCTTGGTGACTTTCTTTTTAGGTTGATTTTCTTTGTGGGGGCGTGTTGGGTGAAGATGGGCTTGTCACAGAAAACTTCTCTGTTTCTCTTTCTCACTTGTGTGCCTACAGTCATCCATACCACTGCAAAAGTAGCCTGTGGGAGCACAGATCCTGGGTTTCTACACGATGATTTCTGGCAATAGCACTGGTCCATGAGCATCCAATCAACATGGCCTCCGAAGTATGGACCATGGGGCTCTTTCAAGGAGGCATAATCCAGAAAACGAAGCAGTCTTCATCTTAAACACTCAGTTGTTGCTCGGAGCCAGGATGGTCACACTCAGTTGTTGCTCGGAGCCAGGATGGTCACAGGGGCAGGCAGTTTGTTTGGAGGCTGAGTCTGTGTTAGCTCCAGGCTGCTGAATACCACCCTGTTGACCCTACTGGGTAATGAATGACCTCTTCCTTAGTCGACCAACCACAGCCTTCCCTCACTCACATTTGTCACAACTGTAGTGTCCCTAGTTCTAAGCTCTCTCCACTGCGCACACACAGTGTTCCATCCCTCCATTTCTCCTACCTCTCCCTCACATATCTATTTGTTGTAGTGGAATCGGAAGCTGCAGTACGTCTCACAGCTCGCACACACACACACACACACACACACACACACACACACATCCCAAATAGCTTTACATGCAGATGTTCATTGTAATGAGTTGTTGGTCTGGTTCAGTTTATGGTTCTGAGATACCATCAACACTAGACCGTTTTGCTGAGACTCCTTTTGGACATCCTGCTCTTGCCCAGAGCTGTGGAGATCCCGTGACTCTGGTTCGGCAGGACCGACTTCTTCACCTGCTCCATAAGCTCACAGGTAGATATTGGGGTGGACCAACTCAAACAAAGTGCTGGATCCAGGCTGGGATGGCATCTGGGTTAGTTAACCCTGGCGGGCGGGCAGGCAGGCGGGCAGGCAGGCAGGCTGGTGGGCAGACATGTTTATGCTTCGTTCAGTAGGTTTTCAATTCAGGATTGTGCTTTCTTCCATCTCCTCCTCCCTGAGAACTGCTTTGGCTAATCTGGATCTTTTGTGGTTCCAGATGAACTTTGGGAAACTTTTATTTCTGTGAGAATATTTTTGGTATCTTGGTGAGGTTAAATTAAACCTATATGTAATTTTGGATAATACAATCATTTTTACAATTTTAATTCTCTTGATCTGTAACTGTGGGATATATTTTTCCTGTCGCCACACCCTTTATTCATGTAACAATACCACCTTTAGTGCACATATCTTTCATTTCCTTGGCTAAATTTAATTCTAAAACTTTTTTTTTGGAATGGTATGAATATTTTATTAATCTTTTTTTCCAGCAAGTTATTGGAGCCTAAAATGTTACTGCTATATCTGTGCTGGTTTTGCGTCCTTGGACTTCATCGGATTTGTCTATCAGTTGTAACATCTTTTTGTTGGAGTGTTTACCTTTTCTATACACAAAATGATGCCGAATTGAACCTTGGATAATTGTGTTCTTTCTTTCCAATTCTGATGTACTTCATGTCTTCTCGTGTAACTGAGACATCCAATGCCATATTGCATGAGAACAGTAACTGTGGACATCCTTATCTTATACAGACAGACCTTAGAGAAAGTGATTTTAGCTTTTCCTGGTTCAGTATGGTGTTGTCTGTTGAATTTTCCACACCTGGCTTTTAGTATTCTCAGGTATTGTCTGTCTATGCATAACTTAAGAGGCTTTTTTTTTTTAATTATGAAAGACTGTTGAATCTGACCATAGGTTCTCTTCATCTATTGGAGACGCTCATATAGCTTTGATTCTCCATTCTCCTGAATGAGATGCGTTTACTGATTTACAAGTATTAAATCCTTCTTACATCTTCGGAATGAATCCCGCTTGATTATTACCTATGGCCTTTTCACAAGTGCTGTGGGATTCTGTTCGCAAGTGTTTTGTTGAAATTTTTTGACTTCTTTATTCACCAGTGAATCTTACCGCATAGTTTTCTTCTTCTTCTTCTTCTTCTTCTTCTTCTTCTTCTTCTTCTTCTTCTTCTTCTTCTTCTTCTTCTTCTTCTTCTTCTTCTTCTTCTTCTTCTTCTTGTTGTGTCTTTGCCTGGTTTTAGTATCAGGGTGATGCTGTCCTTGTCATAATAATTCAACAGAGTTCTTTCTTTTTCTTTTGTTTTTTTTTGGGGGGTGGTGGGTGTAGGAGTGGTTTCAGAAGAGTTGAACGACTCCTTTTACATTCTTGGAATAGTTTTAGAAACCCTAAAATATATTCTAGAGTTATCTTGCTCTAGAATGTTGATGATGATGATGGAATAATTTTACTGCTTCAAATGTTTTTATAGCAGAGTTTTAGATAGACTTTTAGAAATAGCTCCCAGAACACAAGCACCCATGACATCAAATATGGGATGTAGGATGACTAACTTGGCCAAGGAACCTCTACTGGACACACAAGGCCAGAAAAAAAGCTGTAGCTGCGGCCTCGTGTGTGTTGCTTACTTTCTGCGTCTCTGTGACAAAATATCAGAGAGAAGTAAATGGGGAAAGCTTATTTCAGCTCATGGTCTTACAGGGCATGGTCCATGGTTACTTGGACCCACACACTTGGGCAGAGCATCATGGAAGAGTAACATGTAGGTGAGGTGAAGCAGGAAGGAGAGAGAAGAGGACTGGGGAATGGTGGTGCTAGGCCTAGTGCCGCCATTTTCTCTTTGCCCTCAGCCCAGGGGCTGGGACTGTCCATGTTCACGGTGGGGTTTTCTCCCTTCAATTAATCTCCTCTGAAAATGCCTTCACTGATGTCCCCAGAGGCGCACCTGACCAATTTCCTAGCTCAAACTGACGATGTAGATTAACTATCCTAAGTCCACCCCGTGCCAACTTGACATCCCAATGTATGAGTCTGTGGGGACGTTTCAGATTCAAACTGTAACAGTAAGTGATCAGCCTGAGGAGGCAGAGTTGTTCATGTACATTCTCGAGCTGCTGGTGGTTACTGGGAAAGCAATCATCTTGCCATGCTGGCGTCTTGCCACAAACTGCAGCCCTCTCAGAACTACGTTTTTGAGAACACAACTTCCCTTCTGTCAGAGGCAATTAAAGAGCTTGTGACTGACTGAATAGAAACTACACAGGTATTTTAATTTAAAAAAAAAACACCAGGAGCATTTGTATTTCAAACTATTTCAGATATTCATATGCTAATTGGAGACTTCTTCTGTTTTCCTAGTTTCTTTCCATTCACAAACTGAGCCCTCAGTAGTAGCACCAGTTACATAGGTTCTGTTTCTATCTCTACGCCACTGTAGAAGTGTGAGCGCATCACAGACACTGTTGTACTGTTACTGTTTTAAAAAGGCACAAATCTTTGTCTGAAGTCACGGAGAAACTTGTGGACTTCACACGGATGTTGAAGGATGGGGTTTGATTGGCACAACCGGGATCTCCTGTTGTCTCAATCACGCCTTTTCTCATCTCCGCCTCAACACCAGCAATTCAAGGGCTCTCACATTTTATGAGATTCCCCTCTTCTTTATTGGTATTTCAAGACACTAGAGTGGAGCCTCTCATCCATTAAGCTCAGAAGGCTTCATCCTCTATGAATGACACTTGCGTGCTACATTGCTTTGGGGAAGTGATGCAGAGTTGTGAATTTAGCAAAGAACAGAGTGACCAAGTTAGAGATTCTAGACTCCTTCCCTTGCATAGAATTGGATTTCCCCATCAGTTTTTTAAAAAATGATACCTCATAGAATCAAAGAGCCTTTGCTCATTTCTGTCCCTGTTTCTCTGCCTCTGAAGAGTATCTGAATTTTGTCTCCATGGTTTCTTCCAGAGTGGACCAAGGAGGAATCTGTTTTGCTTCAGTCTCTTGATGCAGGAAAGACAAGGCCCCAGGGGAAGGCCCGCTAGTCACAATGTATCCAAAGTCAAGAAGCCAATGGTGAATGGGAAAGAAGGGCAAGGCTGTAAAATCTGAAGCCCAGTCCCCAGTGACCTACTTCTTTTTAGCTCCATTCCACCTCTTAAGGCAGTGGTTCTCAACCTTCCTAATGCTGCAGCCCCTTAATACAGTTGCCATGACCCCCACGCCCCAAACACAAAATTATTTAGTTGTTACTTCATACCTGTAATTTTGCTAGTTGTGAATCATAATGTAAATAATGTAAATGTCTGATATGCAGGATATCAGATATGTTAGCCCCAAAGGGGTTACGACCCACAGATTGAGAACCACTGTCTTAAGGAGGCTCCACAGCCTTCCAGATACCGCCACAGAGGTCAACTGTTCAAGCTTATAGACCCATGGCGCACGTTTCACATTCAAACCATAGAACTTGTCAACCATAACAGACTGTATCACTGAAGAGTTGTGGTGTTATGAGTTTCAGGAAAACGGCCCAGGGCACGGACTTCAATCATCAATTTGAGAATTCTAAGGGTACAATCATGTCTAGGTACACTTTTTAAAACTCTGGTTTAGGTATCTATTGTACCAATAAACAGAAAAAAAATAGAAGATATGGCCAAGGAAAAGAGCTAACCATTTGGAAACAGATGGAGGTGTCAGCATAACCGCTGGTTGGGCTGATGGCCAAAGACAAGCGTTCTACACACTGCAATCCAACAAACTTCATTGATTTATGCACTTGGAATATAGACACTAAGCCTATTTGCATGAAGTGACAGGAAAGTAAACAGAGTGAGAACACATTAGTGTGATGAGTTTTCTGATAAAGGCAAGTCCTTGAAGGCATAAAACAAAGGTGTTTAACTTAGTCCCTTCTGCTGAGTGCCTCTTACATGCCCAACATGGAAATGCTTTGCAGACAGTTTAGCCTTCCCTATAACATCAGTATTCATTCAGATTGAAGCCAAAAAGCCAATTGAGGCAATGGTGGTGCTGTCAAATTTGGGCTCCACTTTTACTGGCATTCTTTTCCTTGCTGTCTGTCATGATGTAAGACCACAGCAGTGACTCTCTGACATACAACTTAGCTGGAATTAGAACTACACTTGGTGCAATGCACTGTCCTCATCCCAGACAAAGAAAGAGGACTGGTCATGACAGACTTCTGAGCTAATTACTTGGTGGCAAGCTGTGATGCCAAAGCCACAAAAAAAGAAGGCAAAGGCAGCTCGAATAGAAATATCCTTCGGCGTTGC
The DNA here is from genome assembly GCA_902729485.2 of Mus minutoides. Taxonomy (NCBI): domain Eukaryota; kingdom Metazoa; phylum Chordata; class Mammalia; order Rodentia; family Muridae; genus Mus; species Mus minutoides. Next base: position 1,097,179 of record LR749845.1, read on the forward strand.
CTCAGGTCGTACGGTCTAAACATTTGCACGGTTTGGTTCTGTTTTTGTCAAGGAGTCCAAGTTCTATGCTGTAAGCAGAAATATGTGACACATTTTGAACAAAGCAAATATGTACCCAACAAAGCATGAACTGCCAGCCAGACGATTGCTCCAAATATGTAGTCACTTACCAGGCAGAAAACAGCCACATGTGTTTCCAATGTGAAAGGCATTCTGGGTGCTTATGCATCCACATGTTCACATGGGACTTTTTTCTCTGTCAATACAGTATCAAACATAGAAGATAGAGCATGCAAGTTATTGTCTTTAAGCAAAGGACTCTGTTAACTTACTTTTATTTTTTTTAACCATTCAAAGCTAACAAACACAAAATCCAATAAAATGTCTACATCGCAAGGTTAAAAGACGAGCCAAAGTCTAGATTCCAGGGATTCTGAGGGTGTTTGCTTGCTTAGCACTGCTCTAGTAACTACCTACATTTTCTAAGGTTCCTGCTCCCAACAGCCTGGAATTGTTGGTAGGGGACACATACACCGTGTTCTATTCACGACTGCTGTCCTTCAAAAGGGACATTTTTCTTGCATCATAGGTGGAAATATATCAACAAGAAGATAATCAGGTTGATTATCGTTGGATAGAAATGTAGTTGCCGAAATTCTGAACAAACCCAGCAGAGAGCAGGCCTTTGGTTGATGGAAACGGAGTCACTCGTGACTGTTTCCTTGTCTCCTTTGTGCCTTTCCATTTCTGATGTCCCGCCTCCATCCCTTCTGTCTCAGCTCCTGTGGCTGATGCCCTTTCAGAGAACCCTAGAGATGCAATTTAAAAATCAACTTAAAGCAAGTAAACTCTGATGGCCTCCACACCCTGGTCTGCGTGATCGTCTGCCTGCTTTATGTCCCTCTGCAGATGGATCGTGGGTTCTCTTGGTAGACTATTAGTCGACTGAGGAAGAAACTGTTAATGGCAGTTCCCAATTTGAACAGCTTTGTAGAGCCCTGCTTCAGCTTGACCCACCATGTCCCACCTTACAATTCCTGAGACATATATTGAAGCTGTTCATAGTGCTCACACCTGTAAATCTCAGCCTGTGGGAAGCTAAGGAAAGAGGACTGAAAGTCTGAGGCTTGCATGGGCTACATAGTTCCGGGCCAGCCTGGAGAAGGATGAAGGCTTGATCCAAAGTCACCTCTGTGCAGTGAATTCTATTTAAATAGTAGCCGATGCTCTAAATACTGTGTCTCCATTCCCTGTTGTTCGGTTCCATCCTCCTCTGGGCTGAGCTCTTCATTTTTTCTGGACTCTCATGAGATGCATGCGCCAGCTCTCTGTGCCCACATTTGGATGTTTTACTACTCTGCCTGGCTCTCGAATAGCTTTGCTCCTCGGCTTAACATCGTACATCTTCCATGTGGCCACCCCTTCCCGTGCCACAGGATGGCTTTGTATTTCATTAGCCCTCTTGGAGGTTCCAGTTGTTCTTCCTATAAAATCACAGTGAGGACCCAAAATATAATTTAGAGGCTTTTCCATTCTCTCCTCTGGTGTACTAGTGCAAGCTGTTAGGTTTTTTCCTTCCTAATTCTGCATCAATCCGCTACTATGTCTTTTACAGCTTCATGCATGTACATAAGTTGCTGAGCAGTTCTGAGATCAGCAGAGAATCCTTTGCCCAGGAGAGCAGGCTTAGGTCTGTGATGGATCTAGGGTGAAGTCCTTGCTCTGTTTTTTGTGTGATCAAGGACAAGTTATGGAGTGATTTTCCTTAATCTTCCATTTCCTCATCTGTAAATGTTTCCTCACAACGCAGTTAAGTGGTTTAAATGCGCCTCTGGTGCATCGTCTAGCCTACAGTATAGACTCAAAACGTTACCTGATGTTACTGATTCAACACCATTAAAGAGCTTTTTATAAATACCCTAGATTGAGTTCCTGCAGGAATCATCTCTAGAAAGAACAAGATGTCCTAGGGCCTCCAGAGTGCTGGAGACTCAAAGATGTTGGGAAAAAAAACTGTCTGAAGCCCAAGCCTTGCAGTTTCCTATGTGTGACCTGGGTGAAATACACAGACTGAGTCTTAGCCTGCTCATTTATAAGTGGGGATGGTAATAACCTTGGTCCCAAGGAGATGAGCAAGGGGTACATTTCCTTATCATCAACTGAAAGCCACAGATGTCACCCCCATATCAAAAGACAGGTTAATCAGTAAATAAACATCAAATTTGTTTACTCAAAGTTTTATATGACAAGAAAGCCTTGGGCAAAGAAGATGCAAAGGCCCAGGGAAATGTCTAATATTAAATTTAGACTTAGTGGGGGGATGGATAGCCATGTACAAACATGATTGAGCGAAAGGTATGACTCACTGGTAATAGGCTGGAGGTGGGGGGTACCCCAAAGAGCCTGCCTGTTCAGATCCTTCTTAGGTTCTGTGTGTAGAATTCATTTCTCTCACGTATGGGAAAGGCCAATGTCACATGAAGGCATTCAATAGAGAAAGGACAAGGTCAGAGAGTGTCTGATGGCTTGCTTTGGAGAGGAGAAATTCTGGCTTTTATAAATTAGTTTGGAATAGAAAGAAGGGCAGAGAGCAGGGGAGGGGGAGGGTGGAGTCAGAAAGGCTTTGTTCTGAGTCACCTTCAAAGAACCCAGCAGGTGCTGTACTGTGAGGTTTTGTGTCCTTAGCTTCAACGCCCTATAGGTGGTTGGGTAAAGTCAATGCTCTGATGAATTCAGAGCAGCATTAGGAACACTCAGAACATTGCAAAGGCTTGCTATGGTTCATATAAGAGGATTCCTGCTTGCTGTTTTAGGAGGTTCAGCTCTGGAGTATCCAGGCAGGCTTGCTATTACATCTTAGCATAGATATGAGGGGAGACCAGCGGAAGATAACTTCAAGTCTACATAGACGATCTCATGTCTGACAGTATTAGGAGGACAGAGGTATTGTGGCGATGGTGTGGCAATGGTGTGGCGATGGTGTGGCGATGGTGTGGCGATGGTGTGGCAATGGTGTGGTCTGCACAAGAACGCAGGAGAAACTGAAAGCCTCATTCAGGTTTCTTAAAAAGAACAAAACAAAACAAAATAAAACACCCTAAATCCCCCAGTTTTCTACAGTGAACGTGTACTCACTTTATGATTACTAAAAACTTGGTTAAAAAAAATAATAACATAAAATCTAGCCTTCCTGTTATCATTTCTTCTAGGAGCTGTCAAATGGTTACCCAGCAACAGCCAGGGATGCCTGGCTTGTAATAAAAGGGACTCTTTGGCCCCTCCTCTTTCTCTCTACCCCTTCTCTCTGCCTCTCTGCCTCTCTGCCTCTTTTCTCCCCTAACCTCCTTTCCCCTCTTTCCCTTCTCCCTCCCTCTTCTCTCTCTATATGGTCTTAGCTGGCTTCTCTTCCTCTCTCTCTGTCTCTCTCTCTCTGTCTGTCTCCTTCTGTCTCTGTCTCTACTCCCTTCTCAACTCCCTTCCCCGTGTCCTAAATGAACTCTATCCTACACTATACCCATTGTATGGCTGGTACCTCAGGGGGAAGGGATGCCTTAGCATGGACCCACAGAGGCACTCTCTCCCACCTCACCATACCGCCTGCTACAGAGCATATCCTGGCTTTTATTTTATTTTATTTTTAAATTTTTATTCTTTTATAAAACACAACACTTTCTACCCTCTAATCCCCATGACCTTTTTCATGATCTGCGTCTTTGGCACAGAACCTTCTCTGCTAGTTTAGAATAAGGGGTTGGGCATAGGTTAGTGTGAGATGAACTAAACTCTTCAGGTGTAACTTAAAGGGACTGGAATGTGACTCCTTGGTGCCATGAAAACCATAGATGGCTCCATGGAAGGTCCTGACTGTCACTGAGTATGTTGACAGTAAGTGTAAACAACTTGTAAGTTGGTTCCCAGGTCAAGATGATATTTCCATTCTTATTCACGGGTATCATCAACTGTGTAAGGCAGAATTGTGGTTCCTCCAAAGATGTCAGTGTGAGAAACCCAGTCATCTGCAGGCATCATGTCAATAAAAACTGCAGCAATAAAAACTTTGCCAATAGAGGCTTGAGGTAGGAGAAGCCATCCAGATTCACCAGTCTAATGACACAGATTTTTAAAAGTAGGAAAAGTCCCTGAGTGGCACAGAGTTAGAAGGGGGATGGTGTGAAAAGCTTTGCCATCGCCAACACTGCAGATGGAGGGAGGCACCCATAAACCCAGGGGGCAGGAAACCTCAAGACAGGGAAAGACCTAGCAACGGATTCTCTCTCCCAAGAGCCTCCAGACAGGGATATAACCTTGACAGTTCATCTTACCTGCTGCCTTCTACCTTACAGAGCTTAAGGTAGAGAAGTGGCTTAGTGTGCCTTGGCTAAACTGAAATATGTGTGGTGGTCTGTGATCACAGCAGGAAGATTAAAAAGAAAATTTAAAGTTGCAATGCTTACCTGGTTTCAGAGTATGATGTCTAAGATTTTGAAATCTTGGGTAGACATATGTTCTTTCAAATTATTATAGAAATAGACACTTAGACACAGAGTAAAGCGTACACGGCCTGCCCTGCTGTGTTAGACCTGCCTCCGCCTCTGCCATCAACCTTCCTGAGTATAGAGACAGCCTCTCCAGGCTGTTTCTTTCTGAAACTAATTTTTGTAGCAATGGTGAATAGAAGAGAAAGTCTTCCCTATGAGAAATCTATGTTCCACTTTTATTTTCAATTAGAATTTTTCTACATCTGGGATGTTAGATTAAAAGTCATCCTATTCTGGAACTTTTGTAGGTAAAGGCTTCCAAGGTTTTGAACTCTAAGGTTCACAGTTGTTCATTTAATCTGATACTTTCTTCTATTGAGTAAACTGGGTTTCCCCAAAATATTGGGACTTTTCATTTTTGATGTCTTGAAGTGCTGTGACTCTGTTGTCTTCTGTGGTGTTTGGTACCGTTTGGCCTCTTCAGTATGAGGGAAGAAAACCTGACAATTCTTTCCTTCTATTTTATTCTCTCTCTCTCTCTCTCTCTCTCTCTCTCTCTCTCTGTGTGTGTGTGTGTGTGTGTGTGAACTTTTATTAGAACATTGTTGAGTGTCCCTGTTATTTTCCTTTTCTTTTTACTTAAAATGTACCAACTTTCTGGTTTCCATTTTTCTTTTACTTCAACTTTGCCCCTCCTTCAGTTCCTTGAAGAATCTTTGAATCTCTTTGCTTTTATTTGTTGTTTTTATTTTTATAACTATAGTGAAAATTTCAATACAAGTTGAAGGGTTTGTAGCCAGCTCGCAAGCATGGCTCTGGCAGGCCTTGCCCTTCTTCAGGATTCCCCCTGTCTTGATAAAAAGTGTAAGATTACAGCAACCAACATCTATTGCCTTATTTGGTCACTTCCTCCTCCTGAGGCTGACTTCCAAGGTCCAGCTGAAGTGGAAACTTGAGAGTTCTTTGGAAAGTCGGTTGGATGGTGTTTTGCTGGGGCAAACATGGGAAGGAACATTTAGCTGAAGTGGACACAGGTGTGAAAGGCTAAAGCCAATTTGTGAAGGCATGTTTCACTGAAACAGACACAGGAGAGAGGATGTTCTGCTAAAGCAAGCATGTGAAAGGACAAGTGATGAAGGATTCTTTGCTAACAACACACATGTATTGGTCTGCCTTTCAATGAATAGTAGTTGAGCTGCATTTGTCAGCACTCTATAGAAAGAAAGGCACCAAAAAACTTCTGGTGGTGTGCTGCAGTTTCTTGCTGCTTCTGCAGACTTGGGCTGATTGGCACAGTGATGTCAGCTGAGACAGACTCACATGCTGAAGCAAGATCCGTGGAGGTTATGTGATGTTTGGATGAATATAAATAGAACGTGAGGGACAGTGACCGAGGCTAAGGTAGGTTTCCTTACAGAGCTAGCTGTGTACTGTTCGTGGATCTTCACACCCTGAGGGAGCCATAGCCGAGAACTTCTCATGGTGTCCCTTCCTGGTCCCTCCTGCTGCTGACTCAAGCTGAGGCTGAGGCATGGCTGTCTCTGCTAGGTCATGCCACCACTGCTGACTTGTGTTTGCTATCCTGACTCTACTGAACTAAATTGCTGGTGTATCCATGAGGTGTTTGCGAGTGTTTCTAGCTGCCGCTGCTAACCTGTGAATTGAACTGCCAATTTCCAGACAACACAGATGGGAGTTATCCCAAAGAACCTTTCTAAGCTCCACTTCCCCTTGCCCCCATTCTTGCTTTTCCATTACCTCTGGTGGGTAGTGGGATACAAGGGAGGTTAAAGTATTTAAGGACCATCATTAAAAATAGGAGTTTGAAAGTTACATCCAGATATTAAAGTACTAAAGCCCAGCAATCAAAAGCCCTCTTTGGCCTACCTAATTAACATGCCAAATTAGAATTAAATACCTCATTCTAATATAGGGTTTCCTCTTTTTCTTTTATAAACTGTCATTTGCCTATGGATCACATGTCTTTCCAGAGTCAGTTTTTGTCCTCCAGGAAAAATCCCCCTAACCCTAACCCCCTCCCTTGTCTCCTTCTCCTTCCTCCTCCGCTCTATCTTCTTATTCATTGCCCTCTGTCCCTCTCAGGCAAATAAGTCTCCTTTGTGCTGGGAAGTTGGTCTTGGGGGTCCTGAAACAACTCTGAGGGTCCCTGCACTTTACTTATTTTACTTTTGAGTAGGGGCAGGGAGAGAGGAATGTGGAAGGGGAAAGAGAGAGGGAGAAAGGGAGTTAAGGGGAGGGAGGGAGGGAGGGAGGAAGAGAGAGAGAGAGAGAGAGAGAGAGAATATTTGGCTCATAGTTGATTGAAGATGTTATACTGTTGCCCTTCTTGCTGGCGGAGACCTGAGGTAGCTCAGGACATCTGTCAGGAGACAGGGCAGTACATGCATCTGTGTGTCTAGTCTCTCTCTTCTTACAAAGCCACTAGGATTTCATCAGGAGATGCTAATGGCTTTATCTTATCTTAGAAGGCCCCTCTGATAACTGATAGCCATCATAGCCAGGTTCCATTTTCACCCTATCAATAACTCACAAAGACGACTAGATTGCAATGCAGCCCTGGGAAGAGAAATCATATCCGAACCTAACAGCCCTAGACTTGATTTCTCTTTCCCCCAACTCTTCATTTTTTTTCTCCAATTTATGGTGAACCTTTTTGGTTCTTTCTATTTTAAATGAAGAATGATGCCAATTAATATGGGGTGTCAGTTTGGAGTTGATCTCTCTACAGCCGAGGAAGAACAAGCATAGGTTCTGTGTTTGTAGATACAATATGTGTCTAAGGATATCCTTCAGTTTAGATTGCATGGCTGAAGGATGTCACACAGTTTAGTGGCCCCAGTTTTCTAGTCAAGAGGGACATAACTGAGTCACTGGATTAAACTCCATCCGGGCTGAAATCTCAGTCTCCTTAGGGCTCGGTTGTAGGCGAGTTTGAATCAGTGTTTAAAGGCTAAGGAATCTGGAGTCCAAATGCTGTGGGCAATGGTAACAATAACAAAAGACAGCTGCTCAGGGAGAGTAGAACACACAGATACACATGCACACAGATATGTACACACACAGGTACAAGCACATGCAGATACACACATCCACATGCATATGTGAGCACACACATGCACATACACATAAGCATGGGGACACACACACACGCACACACATGCACACATACACACGCACACACTTGTCTCTTCCTGTTTTTGTTTCATCAGTGTCCCTAGCCTAGAGATAGCAATATCCATATTCAGGGTGAATCTTTCCAAGTTGATGACTGACATTAACTATCAAAGAATCTTTTAAAAGGTGATTAAAATTAAGTAATGTCACTAGAGTGAGCGCTAGCTTGATATGAACAGTGCCATTATGAAGATCATGTATACTTGGTAATATACATTACCAAAACCACATGACGGTTGTGGGAAAGGTGAGCATCCATTAGCCAAGGCGAGGCAGTCAACAGGAAGCCCAGGGTTTTCCTCGTTGTCACAGATAACTCTAGCCAGGCCTGCAATTTCTTGAGTTTATACTCTATGCCAGGCTGTGGTCACATTTTGCTAAGGGTTTTGCATCTCATTTAATGATCCAGGCCCACTGTGGGTAGGAGAGCTGTTGTTACTCACACTTTGCACAGAAGTGTCTTCACAGAACTTCTAGGCCCCCCAAACTGTAAATTTGTATTGTTATTCTTAGGCTGCCAAATCTGTGGCCCAGCGTCATGAGACACCCCAAGCAAAATGACACACTTTTATTCTCGGGGCTTTTATAAATGAGTTTCTTTTTCTACTTCGTTTCTATAATTGTGTGTGACTTGGGGTTTTGTCCCTGAAGTGAAAGTCTCTGATTACTTTGAACTGTTCTTCTTGTCTTGGCTCATTTGAACTACTGTGTCTTAGAATCATAGATTGTGTGGCTTCCAAACAGCAGACAGCTTTCCTCACAGCTCTGAAGTCTGGGCAATCCCAAACCAATGTGCCACAAAGTGAAATATCGCCCAAGGGTCTTCTTTTGGCTTATCAGTGGCCAATGTTTTTGCTGTATTGCCTTATAGCAGAAGAGGCAAAGGTGCCACAAGATCGTTTTGGTTAGGGTGTTAGCCTCATGCAGGAGAGGGCTCTTTTGCATGAGTCTTTGTCCCGCAAAGGCCTGACCTTCAAAGTCTGCCATGTGGGAAGTGAGGTTTCAATTGATAAAGGGTCCTTCTTCAGCCTTCAGCAGTTCATGCTAATGAATGGATGGGTATAAGCAGGTAAACTAGCAAACCTAGGCTTTCCTCATTATCACAGATAACTGTAGCCAGGCCTGAAATTTCTTGAATCTTTACTACGTGCCGGGTCACGGTCACACTGTGCTGAGGATTTTATAAGTCTCATTTCCTTTAATGATGCAGGCACACCATCCGGAGAAGAGCTGGTACTGTGCACACTTTGCTCATGAGAAAACTTAAGCCACAACAAAGTCATGCTGACCAATTGACGGACACTCCAGTGACTGAGAAAATTCAGCCCAGATGCATGCTCTTGGTGAGGTTTTTTTTTTTTATAAAGCTTTCATTTTTGAAATATTTGCTCTCATGTTTAACAGTTCCTTCAAGGAAGCAGTTATTGAACTGAAAATCTGAGGCAACCCATCATCGGTACAGTCCCTACTGCTAAATTAATTGCTAATCTATTTTCTTTAGCATTTGGCACCCTCGCTTGGAACGTAAATTGGACAGATTTTCATAATGTTGCTTTTGATTGACACGGCTGGCTTAATGGTGCGGATAAGTGGAAAGAATTAGGAAGCTCCCACTTATCTTACATCTACTTCAACAGATCCCCATCTGTGAGTGGATACAGTCCTCACATCCCAAGGACATAGGAATCACACAGTCCCTGTGACCGGGGAGAACCTGTTTGGCTTCTTTTCAGTCAGCTTCATGGCCCTCTAACCACAGAAGCAATTAAACTTCTCTGGTCGCACAGTTCCTTGACATCCAGCTCTGTTCTTCATGGCCTTTTGTCTTGATGCCTTTTCAATTTCACAGTCCCTTACATATATCCTATTTCCAATAAGGCTTCAAGTCTTGAAGTTTTAGGATAAAAAAAATGTGTAGCCCCCTGGCAATGGGCAAAGACAATTTTTCATGTTTTTAGATCAGTCGGGCAGAGCAGATACCAGGCCTTCTTCATCCTAGCCTGATGCCTGGCTTGGTGGTCAAAACTGTCTTATGCCTAGGACTCAAAATCAAATCAAATCAAATCAAATCAAATCAAATCAAATCAATCAAATCCAGGCAGCACAGCACAGGAGGAAGAAAACCTGCAGACTTCTGTGCAGCCTCCAGACAGGCTCCAGTGCACAGCACAGATATGCCACAGGCACCCACCTTCTGCCACAGCATGCAGTGCTGACCAAGGATGTCGTCACCCAGGAGCCCTCAAGCGCTGTGGCCAGCCTGCAGTGGGAGCCACCACGATGTGTGAGTGCGAGGTGATCAGATGGGAGAGAAGGAGAAGAGGAGCAGCTTGAGTCTTATGGAGAGACATGGAACTGGAGACTCAAGGGTAGAGAGGAGTAGCCTTGTGTGAGTGGCCAGCCCCGCCACCTGGAACCCTGGTGAGGTCCCAGCCTGAGATGTCCCTCAGGGCCAAGAGCTCCGGAGAGTTGAGCTTGGGAGAGCAGGCCTTTCCTGGGCAGCACAGCAGGGCTGGCCGCCGTGGAGGGAGTACAGGTGAGCCAGCTCTGAGGACACCTCATCTGCCCTGAGGTGGTGGGGGCTGGGAGGTGATGCCCCCTCACCCCCTACCACCTGTGACAGTGGGGAGACCCGGCCCACTGCAGCCACTCAGGAGAGGAGCCTGCATCTCCCCTCAGCAGCACAGTAGAACTGAGCCTGCTTGGCAGGAATGTGGGCAAGCTGGCCCCAAGAGTGTGAGCATTGGAGAGCTAACTCTGCCACTTGTCTACTGTGCAGTGATGTGGGCAAGAAAGACATGCCCTCCCTTCTTGCTTTTTGCCACCTATGGCAGGCAAGAGAATGGCCCCAAGGTCATCAGAGCAGGAGAGCTGTCCCTGCCCCTCACTTCCTGCAACACTCAGGAAATCGTGTCCCGCACCTTGCCTGGGCAGCATAGTAGAGCTGGCTCTGAATATAGGATTTCAGGTGAGCCAATCCTAAGGGCATGAGCTCAGTCCTGACTCTTGTCTGCTGGGTGGTGGTACAGATGAGGGAGAGATGCCCTCCTCTCCCCCCACCCCCATTCCTCACCACCTACGGCAGGAGGGAAAGCTGGCCCCAAATCATGAAAGTGAATGAGCTGGTCCTGCCTCTCACCTTCTGCAGTACTCAGAAGAGAGGGTCCTGCACCTCATTGGTGCAGCGCAATAGAGCGGGCTCTGATGGTGAGCCAGCAGCCCCAAGGGTACGGGAGCAGGAGAGCTGGCCTAGTCCCTTGCAGGCTGCAGCCCTTGAGAGAGTGGCTTCAGCGTCTTGACTGGACAGCACGGTGGAGCTGGTTCTGGAGGCCTGGGTGCTGTTGAGTGGTCCCAGAGGCATAAGAACAGGAGAGCTGATCCTGCCTCCTCCTAAATATGTTACAATGTAGTTAGGCACACCTTGCCTGCAGCGTGACAGGCAAGTGACTAACCTCTCCCCAGAACGTTCCCTGTGAAAGCTACCGTACTCAGACCTGCCTCAGTCAGCCCTGGCCACGTTTGACCTTTGTGTGGATGGAGCCCACTATTACATATCAGGTCCATTCGTTTTCCCTAGCTCAGGACATTGAGCAATTTACAACCTGGCTTCAGCAAGATCATCAAGACTAACAGTGAGATCTTACAACAGGGAGATCAACAGCTGCATGGCCCATGAGCCTCAGACCCCTGGCCAATGCATACAGAAAAACCAATGAGAGAGAACCCCTTTCCGCTGGTACAATTGTGCCATCAGAGTTTTAGGCAAAGAATTGAGTGGTTGTTCTTCGAGAAGGGAATGAGAATTCACTCAGAAGAGGAAGGTGAACCCCTCCCTCAGACCATTGGCTCTGGGGAGGGAGGCTCAAATAACCCTCTTACAAGGGTCGCATAGCAGGTACCCTGCATTCGGATATTTACATTATGATTCAAAATAATAGTGAAATATAGTCATGAAATAGCAACAAAACTGAGGAACTGTATTAAAGGGTCTTAGCGTTAGAAAGGTTGAGAACTGCTAACTGCCTTAGCCGCCCGCCGGGATTCTGATGGTAAGATGGTAAAGAGCAGAAGTGGGGGGTGGTGGCTGGAGAGATGGCTCAGCGGGTAAGAGCACACACTGCTCTTCCAGAGGTCCTGGGTTCAATTCCCAGGAACCACATAGTGACTCACAACCATCTGTAATGGAATCCAATGCCCTTTTCTAGTGTGTCTGAAGACAGCTACAGTGTACTCATATGCATAAAATTAGTAAATAAATCTTAAAAAAAAAAAAAAAACGGAAACAGGTAAGATATGTGGGCCTATCCCTGACCCTCCCTCCATCCCACCAAAATAAGATGCTGCCCATGCCATGGTGATGTAGCCAGCTATTCCCCTAGAAGAGCTCAGAAAGTCCTAAACTTTGATGGAGAGGAAAACAAAGAGCCCCTTGTGGGAAACGTTTTGGTTAAACGCTGCTTGATGGGTTTTATCTGCTATGTTTCCATTCCTGACTTTTCTGAGGTTTTCTGAGATGTAAATTAGAGGTAAAAATGTGAGTTCTTGGCTCCCGAGTCTCGTTAAGAGGAGCACTGAAGGGAACTGTGGTTAAGCTGCTGGTTTTCCATCTCAGAGAAGGCAATTCATCTCCACACAAGGGCGCACTGTGACGGGGACTTAATCAGATTCAGCCGAAATTTAAAGGTGGGTTTGCCATTCGCAACAGTGACCAGGGAGCTGAAACCCTGGAGGATACCGGGGCAGCATCGGAAAGCACGCCCCCTACCGGTCCAATCCCAAAGGTCACATGACATTACCCTCCCCTGAGTCAGAAAACTGTTCAATCTCACGGTTGGAAGGTTAAGTGGGGTTATGCTGCCTTGCATAAGTTTAAATATTATTGTAGTAGCATTGTTTTTCTGAGATATTATGGCCATTCCTTCTTTTATTCAGTAATTTGAAAGACTATCTTCTTTGTTTAAAAAAAAAAAAAAAAGACAAAGCAAACCAAACCAAACAAACAAGCAAAACCTCCCAGAGACCCCAAGACACTCCCACGTGTCATCCAGGTCCCTATTACCGCCCTAGAAGCCTGAAACAACACATTTATCACTGTCTGTGATGGCCCATGGAGGCTGTAATCTTGTGAATGCAATGCTGACACCTTTAGAAAAATAGCAAAAAAGTTATTATCCCTTCTCCCTCCTCCCCCCAAAAAAGGTGATTTCAGAGAAAAAAAATGTGATGCCAAAAAACCTGAGTGGTTATTAGCTGTGGTGTGAGCAGGTCTGGTTGTCATGGTTCCCGGCCTGGGAATTTACCTGCTAGGCCAAGTCGTACCCTCCAGCTCGGAAATTCCTATCCATCACATGCCCCTGTGGTAGTTCTCACCGTCACTGATATCAAAGCTGGAAGATTTTTAAAGGAAGCAAAGATACATCCTTAAAAAGACATAAAAACAGAAGCAGATCTATTACATTGCAGTGATGTGGGCATTCTGATGAAATAACGCAGCTGTCACTGCAATACGCAAACGTATGAGAAATTACACGGCCATATTTGTTGAAAACCTTACCAATCAAGTTATATTTTAAATAGGTGAGGGGAACTCACCACTTAATGGAGGAAGCCATTGTGTGTCTTATGTAAAAGTACATCCTCTTTGGAAGTGTGAATAGTCACTCCTTCATCTAGACACATTTATTACTGTCTGTGGTGGCCTGTGGAAGCCTGTGATCTTGTGAATGGAGTGTTTGGCACCCCTTTATGCTCTCAGATTCAACATATTTATGCTGCATAGACCATGCATGAATTATTGGGAAAATAATATTTCACCCCGGGTCCCTTTTGACGGATGTGTGAAGAGCTGGATATATCAGCCAAAGGCTGTCATTTGCACCGTGGGCACTGGGATGGGAGAAGCGATAGATACCAAGGCAGTCTCATTTTCCTCCTTCTCAAAACGCTCATGAACATATTTTTAAAACATGTCTGTGTGCTGCTCCTATAGCCTTAAATTGTTAAGCGTGTGTGGAAGGGGGGTGCTTACACAGTTATCTTTTTCACGGATTATCTAATTGGTAGCAGCTGCTAATCAAGGGTATTGTGAATCCTGCAGGGTAGCATTCATCCTAAAGGTCTGGGAGAACTCTTTGGGTTTTGGGTTTTTTTTGTTTTGCGTGCATGCGCGCATGTGTGTGTGTGTGTGTGTGTGTGTGTGTGTGTGTGTGTGTGTGTGTAGGAGGAAGCCATATATGAGTTAGACAGCACAGGATAGAGTAAATTTCTACTAGTTTATCTCAAGTTCATGTTAAGTTGGCCTGAAATATCTGACTTGAATGTTTCTGTTCATCTAACTTCCTGGGACACTGTCGGCTTTTGTCAACATTTTGAGCTGTTCTCACACAACCTCGGAGAAAAGTCTCCCCCGTCCACTCACTGGTTATGGGTCCTGGCTGCAGCATCCTGGGGTTTGAATCCATGCTCTGTCTTTAATTCTTTAAGTTACCCTGCAGTGTTAGCTCTGCACTTGATGCCAGGGATCTTCCTCAGTCGTGTGTAGCTCTGGCCTCAAACGCACCCGTCCATCAAGGCAGGTATCACTCCCCCTGTGACTGTAACATCTGTTGCTGAGGCTTCAGAGCTGAGACTTGCCAACTCCCGTGCTCCCCAAGCTCTGAACCCCGAAGCCTTTGGCTCTAGGTTGAAACTATTCCCAGTCTCAAGCTCAGCCCACTGTTTGCATGCAAGTCCCACCTTCTACCCAGAGACTGTCAGGATGACCACGCATGTCTTACATCCCAATCTGTAGCAGGCACCTACCACAGGATCAGCCTTCCGCCCCTTTAATATGCTCACTGTCACGATACCCTATGCTCTCTTGTCCCCAAACTGACCATCTACACACCCTCTCTTGAACTCCAAGTTCCTTCTCCAGTGTCTTATTTCCCCTAAAATTCATCCCCTCCTTGCAGTTGGTGTCCCCCCCCCAATTTTCTTAATTAATTGAAAGCTGTCTCTCCCTGAGGATACCTGCTCCTGCAGTCCTCACGAGTGGGAGTTCTCTTTTCTCTCATACACTAACTACCTAGGGTCCATGTGCTCATGTCTTACCTACCTCGAGGCAGATTACATTTCCAAAGGAGGGCGCGGCAGTGTATCCAACCCACATGCTCTCCTGTGGTCCCCTCCCTCGCCTCACAGAAGGGAACTCTCCCCAAGTGCACCTGTGCCTGTCACCTTTCTTCTGGTGAGGAAGAGTCCCTGTTGGCTCAGGAGTGTGCTCTGTAGTGCCTCTTCGTTTAGCTTTGCTGTCACTGGCTTCCCACTCCTCAGCCTATGCAAGATGGCTTCTGTCCCATTGCTGTGCCCAGATAGCATTTGCTGAGGTCCACATGGACACCTGTAGGACATTTTTCATGCGTCCTCGCTCCTTAACTACAGTAGGGAAGGCACCAACCATTATAATTACTTCTCTCGTTGCTGAGAGAAAATAACGTGGGAAGGAAGTGTTTGGTTCAGCTTACCGTTTGAGGGTACTGTTTATCATGCCCAGAAAGGCACTGTGGTGAGAAATGTGGGTAGCTAGCTGGTCACGTCGCCTCCATAGTGAGAAGCAGAGAGGAGTGCTCATACCCAGCTAGCTCATCCTTTTTCCACTTTTTATTTAGTCTAAACACCAGCCCATGGGATTGTGAGAGACATGGTACTGAGGAGCCATGCATGAGAAATCGTGTTGGTTGTTAACTTGACTAGATCGGTGGATGCTTAGAGAACAGCAGAGAACATCCTTCTAGGTGTATGTGAGGATGTTTGCAGAGGAGGCTGGTATATGGACCTGCAAAATCAGTGATGAAGACATGCCCTGAAAATGAGTAGCATCACGTGATAGGCTGGATGTCCTAGAAACAGTCTCTCGGTTGAGCACTGGATCCTTGCGGAGCATGCCCAGTTTATCCCCGTCGGTCACCTGCAAAACCCAGACTCCAGGCCATCCTTCTGAATGCAAACCTGCAAGAACACTGCCACCACTTCTCTCCCCAACCCCACCCTGGGACTTTTCAGCTATCTGCCTTGGCTGGCCTAAGGCTGGTGACTCTCTCTCTCTCTCTCTCTCTCATTCTGAAATTTCTGGCTTCCTAGACTGCAAACCGACAACTGAGCACGGCCCACAGTCGGCCATTGTAGGATTATCCAGCTTCAGAGGCATGAGTCAGTCTAATTAACCCTCTCTGAAAGTTATACACACTTCGCTAGCGCTCTCTCTCTCTCTCTCTCTCTCTCCCAGATTAACAGAGTATATTTATGAGATAAGAAAAAAAACAGATTAAAATAAAGCAAAGAAGGCAGGAAGCCCATGTAAATTGCAACCTCACTTACTGCGTCGAACTCACATACAAATCTAAAGTGTCGTTGAACGTCAGAATTTCAAGGCTGGTGGTGACCTAAGGATATGCGAATAGTGGGGCAATCATATGGGGTCCCCTAACAAGTGGAGCAGGGGCCGTCTCAGTCTCTGTTCCCTGCCGTTGGGTCCCCTTTCCCCCACCTGGACTGCCTGGTTGGGCCTCAGTGGGAGAGGAGGTGTCTAGTCCTGCGGGAGCTAGATGAATAAAATATGAACAAAGGATAGCAGAGCAGAAATCTGATTAGTGGGATGAGGAGGGAGGGTGGGAGGGAGGGGTGTTTTCCAGAGACGAACCTGTGAAAGGAATGAATGAGCTCAGTGAGAAGCTAAGGAAGGACTCACAACGGGGCTCTTTCAGAAAGAAGAGATTATAAATCCGGGCCTAGAGTCAAATATCTCAATTTGAACTTCAGTTCTACCGCTTAAAAAGCCACAGGAGCTTGGAAGGACCCCTCTTTCCCTCTTTTCAGTTTGGTTAAATGCTGTTGTAATAGCGGCTTTGCAGGATTGTTGTGAGGACTAAACTGGATGCCAGCGAGGTGTGTGGGTACGTGGTTCATGCTCTATAGATGAGGGGCATTATTTTTCATGAAGAGGCAGTGAGAAACTGTCAGGAAGAAATTAAAGGAAATGGTTGATGCGAAATATATAGCCACGCATATATCAGAAAAATGATACTTCCTCACTAATTAATCACAACTAATTAAATAATCTTAATTAATTAGTGATGTGGCGAGGCTAGACTTTCACTAGAAATGATGGGCTCTTTGCTTTGACATGTGCTGAAGCTTGGTTGCCATCCTATGTGACTCCTACAGGGGACAGAGGGGGATCTGTGAGAGGTGGAGGCTGAGGGGGGGAGGAGCTAAGTCACTGGGGACACTCCCTGAAAGAAATGGTTGGGACCCCAACCCATCCACACCTCATCTTTCACCATCCCCCTTTTAACTTCTTGACTACCACCAAGTAGGCAGATACCTCAGCTCTGCCACAAGCTCCTGCCACGATGCCCCGCTTCACTACAAGCCAAAAGGCAACCAGGGACCTCTAAACCTGAGAGCTAAGAAAGCGTTCCTCATCTTAAGTTGGCCACCTTACAGTATTTGGCTACAGTAACTAGACACTGGTTAACACAGAGTTAATGCTAACAGTCTTGTTTTACCAAAGAAAGAGCTGGTGATCAGGACCTGGGTAGCAGGGACTGATTACTAAGAGGAACAGACAACCATGCAGAGCAGAGATGATTTGTAGATGAGCATCACCAAGGCCCTCACTGAGATGAATAAGTCAGAGTGTGCAACTGCCCTTGCCTGCCTGCCTGCCTGCCTCTTGGGGGCCTGGGTGGACCCATGCTCTGCCCAGCTCTTGTCACCAAAGTGCAAGCAGCCTAGCAGTGGAAATTGTTATCAGTCTTGGTCACCACTCGGCCTGATTTGTGGGGCATAGATACTCACTGAATAGCTGTCAAAAGGACGAATCAACCAGTGGATATGCAAAACGATATCCCAAATTTCTATGACCCCACGTGTGGTTGAGCAAAGCAAAAGAGGAATCGGGATATTCAAGAACAAAAGGAAACATGTAGACAATTATGAGGGTTGCATAAAGGAGTCAGACTAGGTTGGAGATCAAGGGAAGCCACAAAACATCTGCCACGCTAACAGTGGCAAGGGAAACCACAAAACATCTGCCACGCTAACAGTGGCAAGGGAAGCCACAAAACATCTGCCACGCTAACTGTGGCAAGTCATTGTTTTGTGAGTCCAGATATGATTTGGTGGCTTGGGATGGATTCCAAGCAACCACAGGGAAGGTAGGATATCTTACAGCATCCCATAACTACAACTACAGGGGCTTAGACTCTTCTTTGTGTACACCTGCAGTCATGCTCTCTCTCTCTCTCTCTCTCTCTCTCTCTCTCTCTCTCACACACACACACACACACACACACACACACATTATAAAGAACTTTTTATTGATTCCTTGTGAGTTTCACACCATGCACCCCAGCCCTGCTCATCTTCCTGTGCCCCCCCAATCCGTCCTTCATTCTTTGCAACCCCCCCTCCAAATAAAACACACACATGCAAATAAGCAAGCAAGCAAACAACAACAACATAAACAAAACATGGGAAACGCCTCATCTGGGCAGCTTTAATATGTTATAGCATGTCCCACAGTATACTCATCTGTCCAGACTTCACTTGCAAACGTTCTTTGTAATGAGTCATCGGTCTGGTTTGAGACCTCTGGACTTCATGACACCATAAGTGTTGGGCTGTCATCGGGACTCTTCCTAGTTATCCTGTCATCGCCCTGTGTCACGGAGATCCTGCAGTTGTCAAGCACAGAACTGGCCCTGTCACGTGTCCCAGTCACTTGCAGATGATATACATTTTGGAGTGGGCCAATTCAGAGCCCTGAATCTGGGCCTGGATGGTAGCTGAGCCGATCCAGGCACTCCATTATCCACACCACCAGGGCAAGTTCTCCAGTGCTACTCTGGCTAAGCATTATAACATGAGCACCCAGACTGTGACCTTTGTGCCTTGTAATATTCCTCTTACTCTGAGTAGAGTTTTAGTGTCTGTAGAAGCACCAATTTGAGCATCTCTGTTCTATTCATGCTTGCCACAGCTTTCAATTTATAGACATTTCATAGGCAAAAAAAGAGTTTAGTATAGTTTTCTATTTTACTCCTAAATTCTCTTACTTTCTAAGAGTATCTCCTGCGCCGCTGCCAGGGTTTGCCTCTTGTGGGAAAATGGTAACTCCCCACCATCCTGGTTTGTAGATTTGGCTGTGCCCTTTGTTTTACAAAATAAAGCTTGAGTGGCCATAATACATGCCACTGTCAGGTTGACAGTGTCAAAGCCGCAGAGCCGCCTGCCCTCTGTCATTTTCTTCTGGAGCACGCCTTGTAACACCCCAGATTATTACTGCTTCAGCCTGCATCCCAGAAGGACACTTAAGCAGTCAATGGCCAAGGGCTTCAGCTGACCATGAAGGGCACCGTGCGTGAGTGGGAAATGTGAACGTGTGTGTGGAAATGTAAAATACGTGTGTGTGTGTGTGTGTGTGTCTGCGTGTGTAAATGTGTACACAGCTGTATGCATCTTATCTTGTGTTTAACTGGGAATGGGGGGTGTGAGAGTGTCGGGGATAATTGTTTTCTTTAGAAGGAGGTTTATAAATTACTTAAGATACTCTGGTCACATTCTTGTGCTTCCTAAGGCATTTTGAGAGCTGCTCCCCTGTCTCGTGTGTTATCTCCTTTCCCCCTAGTCCTCTGTCATTGTCCATGTTCTTAATTGCATCCTGTTCGTTTAAGCATTTTAAACTGTACTTATCTTTAACTTGGGGGTGGGGAGAGCTTGGGAAAGTGACAGCAGTCAGTCCCATCAATGTCATGATGATAATTAGGATGGGGGTGGGGTTGTGGGGGGGGAGAATGCCTGCCCAGATCTCGGAGGAAGGAAGGCAGAGCTGCTTTCAACTGCCATGGCTACCCTTTGTGAGAGTTGCTAACAAGTGGGACCAGCAGTGGTGTGAGTGTCTCTACCTTCTCTCACCCACAACCTTTCCCAGAGTTGCTAGCAAGTAATGAAGTCCCTGGACAACTGCATCGCCTTCTGAACACCGAGGTGCTTGGCTGTATTCAATTTCACAATCCTTTTAGAAAACGGCTCCGGGTGAACCGTGCCTTTGAATTCCCACAAAGTGCATAACCGAGAGGTTGTGCGTTATCCCATCTGAAGCCGGCTATTGCAGTTCTAAATCACCCCTTTCTTGGGTAGCTCAGGGACTGTGGTTAGACAAATTAATCCAGGGAGGAGTTAGGCAATTGTAATGTTAGAGAAGAGATTCTAATGCCCTCAAGCCCCTGGCAACCACACACATCAAAATCTCCCATTTAATTTATATCAAGCGCGGAATTAATGAGAGTCCATGGCAATAAAGCGTCAGGGCAAGAAATGGAAAATAGATATTATAAAATATTTATGTAAAAACTAATCTCCTTCATAATTCCCTTTTCTTTTTCTACTCAGGGACTATTAATAAAATTATGGAAACCACTGTAAGAAGATTACTATGTTTTATGAGACACACGGAAGGACCCTGTGGCACAGTGTGAGTATCAAAAGCCGAACATGCCAAAATAAATGATCGTAGAGGAAAGAACGAATGTGCCGCTAGATACTTCTCAATTTCTAATGACAAATTTTACATTGACTCACTAAGCTATTCTCCCCAGAACGTGCCTAAAATGTTATAATGAATGCAGCTGGCAGAAAAATTGAAATGTAATTGACTGACATCTTTTAATCATGGCAAAGGGAAGCCAGAAAGGAGACCCCAGAATCTCTTTCTCTATCATTCATGTTAAATGCTGTTTGTATTGTTTTAGCCTCTGAACAAATCCAGCAGCATTTTATAGGCAAGAGAACCATTTTTTCCTCCTTGAAAGAAAGAGTTATGAAAGACAACGCTGGATGTTCAAGGGTAGCTTTCCCTCTCAGCTGGCATGTCATTTAATTTTTTTTTTTAAGAAAAAGCTTTCTTGGGAGAATAAAATCGTGTGTTAGGGAAAGGAACATGGTTAGAGAAAGGACCGTAAGCCCATTTAAATGCCTGGGTTTGGAAGGTTCAGTTTGTGTATGTGGGATTCACAGATTTCCATAGTCTTTTGAGACATGGTCTGGAACCTTGAAGCTACTAACAGTATTCAGCACTTCTGAACTGGTGACATCCCCAAATGCCCAGTGTGTGTATATAAAAAAATATCCCTGCTTGGTTTGCAAAATATTCGTATTGATGGAGTTTCTGTGATAGCAATAGAAAAATATTTATGCTGTGGTTATAAAGCTACGATCTTTTGCAGTCTCTGTTTTTGTCAACTGTCCTTTTCTCGGGAAATTGCACTTCTTCCTTCCTGGTCATTTGTCTGTGCTGTACATTCACATGAAACAGGATTCTGTGATCCTTTGATAACGGAAGCGCTCTGTTGCATGTTGAGAAAGGCAGATCCAAATGTAGAAAACTTTTACTCCAAGAGGGTAGGAAGTTAATGTTCTCTCCAGACAAGAACAGGTAGCATTCCTACCTGAAAATTAAATGAACAGCTATCATTGCACTATGCAGATAATAAATATAATCTAGTCTTTATACGTGAACAAGCAGTGCATATTATGGTTCAGATTTTTACAGTTTGAAAAAGTGTAAGTGCTACTTGTGTTACACAGCGTTGTTTGTGGTTTAACTCCATCTCCCGTGTGACACTTCCTAGGAAAACAGCTATCTTGTGAACGCCCAAACACATGCCTGCACGTGTAACACGTTCGTGACGGCTGCCCCAGGAAAATGACACACCTCTGAATCTGTGGCCTCTTGAGCTTGTTTGGAGGACAGTAACATAGTTGTCATTTTTACGTGCTGACTTGGGGTGGGGGGAGGAGCTACTGCTCCCAGTCAGTATTTACTCAAACATTAATCTAAATGGTGACGTGAAGACACCATAGATGTGATTGACATCTATAATCCGTTGGTTCCGAGTTTGGATTACCTCCAGTCATATGTGTGGAGCCCCATACAATCAATTGGAGGCCCTAAATGTAGAAGCTAAAATTTCCCAAAGAAAACATTCTTCTGCTTCAGGACTATGACTCAACTTCTGCCTAAGTTTCCAGGTTACCTTAGCATGTTGGACTTGACACGCCCTGCCATCATGTGAAGCAATTCATTAAGAAGAAGCTTTGTGTATGCACTCAGTCATGCATGACATAATGATGTTTTGGCTAACAGAAGAGCACACATTTGAAGGTTATCTCTTAAATGATAACAGAGCTGAAAATTCCTATTAGGTCCTGGCATCGTAGAACAATGACTTATTCACATGATTTCTGTGCTGCCGGGTGATCTACTGTGCTGCAATTTCATAGAAGTTCAGAACACTGGGAACAATGCACAGTACTTGATATAGAACAACTACGATCCTGCTTTATATACTATACTATATTGTCCTTATGAGTTTAAATGTGCTCTATTTAACATTATCAAACAATATATCATTAGTGCATACTGATGTTTATGTGATAAGGAAATCATTCTTAGGGCAGAGGTAAGAGGGCTTGCCACCAAAGCGTGAGGACCTGGGTTCAGATCCCCAGCATCCATGTAAGATTTTGGATGTGGTCATATGTGTTGGTAATGTGCTGAGGGGGGCACAGAGAAGAGGATCACCCAGGCTTGCTAGCTGCCAGCCCAGCTCCAGTTTCAGTTAAGAGACTCTGTCTCAAGAGACTAGGTGGAAATTGACAGAGCAGGACATATGCCACATCCCTTAGGTCTCTGAGCACACTCATGTGTATGTACCATACTCATGCACACACATTATCACACACAAATCATTCTGAGAACATATCCTTGTCATTAAGTGATGCATAATATTATATATAGCTACATATGCATGTATATACAGATACAGGTAAAAGTATACAGTTATGTATGTACACACATACATACACACATACACACACATACTCATACATACACACACATACACACACATACACACATACACACACACATACACACACATGCACACACAACTGTGCATGTTTAGCAAGCCTGCCTTAAGTCACTTCTACACTCATCTTGCCCTTCCCATGATAGGCAGGGCAGGGGATGCCTGTTGAAAAGTCGGGGCAGTGTGCACTCCTGAACAATCCTTACTACCAGTTTGGAGGTGTCTGTCTTCAGTGTTCTCATCGTGGTCGATACATGCTTGAGTCAATAGCTGTTCACGGTGAAGGAGCCCCTTTGAGGGTTAAGTGCTTTCAGACTCTGAACACCAGTGGCTGCCTTAAAATGCCACTTAGCTGTCTAATAGCTCTTGTTCATCCTATCCCTACACGGCTACGTGTCTGGAGAGACCAGCCTACACTTGCTGCTGCCTACCTCGATGTGGTCACAGCCCTCACCACAGTACAGAAACTGCTTTCTTTAGACTCAACAGAGACTTTTCCTTGACTGTATCTGCTATGTATTGACTTCATTTTACGTATTGCCTTAGCTTGATGAATCCATTCGTGGCCTAGACTCTTTCCCTAACAAGGTTCCCTCTGTCTTCCACAGCCACGTCTCTCTTGGTTTGCTTCTTGTGTCATCTGCCTGTAGTATTGCAGACTCCTCCGGCTAAAGTGGTCTATTTTGGGTTAAACAGTATCTCCCAAAAGACAGATGGATGTCCTGGTCCCGCAACCTGTGAATGTGACCTTCCTTGGTAACTGGGTCTTAGCAGATGTTATCCAGTTAAAACAAGGATATTAGGTTGGGTGCTAATCAGTATGACTGATGGCCTCGGAAGAAAAGGAAGACAAGAGAGCAGAGGGGCTGTAGGACAGCAGAGGCAGAAGGTGGGGCAGTGCAGCCTCAAGCTAAGGAGTGCCAAGGGTTGCTGACAAATGGCAGAACCAAGAAAAGGAAGGATCGTCCACATCAGATTTCAGAGGGAGCCTGGTCCCGGCAGCAGCGTGATTTAAGATGTGTCATCTCTAAGATGATGACATACGACCCTTGTGCTGGTTTATTCCACTTGTGCTTTGTCACAGCAGCTGTAAGAAATTAAAATGGGGTGGGGTAGGGTAGAGAGGGTCTGGAGAGATAGCTCAGTGGTTAAAAGCACTCCTTGATCTTGCAGAACCTTTGATACCCAGCCTTCACATGGGATGCTCATAACTGTGTAACACCACTGCCAGGGGTTCTGACGCCCTCTTCTGGTCTCTATTGACTCCAGCATACACATGGTATCCACTCACACAAACACAAACTTCTTGCTCATTCTCCACAAAGGGCACCTTCCTCATCTCATGGGTTAAATGTAATTTCATTCAGACTTATACGCCCAGAATTTCTTTTAGTAGAAATAGAGAAATCCCGGATAGCCAGAGCTACACAGAGAAACCCTGCCACCACCACCCCCAACCCCCAAACAAAACAAAACAAAAAAGACCCAAAGAAACAAAACGAAATAGAGAAGGCACGGGTGCCGCGTGATGCTGCCCACAGGAGCCACAGTTTTAAGTCACGTTGACTCACAGGAAGGTTTATGTTGTATAGAATTCTGTCATTGGCGATGGGGCTGCCATTGCCTATGTCTGGACTGTTCTGCCCATGGACCTGCCTGGCGTGGGGTACTTCCAGATGCTGCCCATGATGATGAGTCCTGGGAATTTGGCAATAACAAAAGGTCAGTGTGTTCTCAGGAAAGCTTCTTATGGAACATTCTAGCATGGGGGATTTTTTAGCCTGGTAACTCTGCAGTGGAGTTTCAGTAATGAATTCAGTAAGAAGCATGTCCCCGGGCAGCTCTGTCCCCAGTGGGATTGTCTGATGAAGTGGGCTCTGTTAACTGTTCTGCAGGCTTCGTAGGCTTTGATTACTGCTCACGAGGTTTGCATTTCTTCAAGGAGCTTAATGAGGTTTTTCTAGGGGGCAAAAATCATAAATTTCCATGTTTTAGTAGCTCGCTTGGTAGAAGCATAAATTGTACATCTCTCTCACAGCCCGTAAGAGAGGATGCCTCACTTGCTTCTTTTGTGAGGTAGTAAGACAAATGTCATCTGGTCCATCACGTCTGAAGAAAGGCAGAGAGGAGTATGACTAACATAAACGTTGATTATATTTTAAAGGTACATACTCAGTTTAAACAAAAACATCAGGTTCGCAAAATGTGTAATGCGTCTTGTGCAGCAGTAGGAGCCAATGTCCATGGTCAACTGAATGTTTTTATAGACTTGAAATATCTGCATTCGTTTACTTTTATATGGACATAATTATAGAGCAAAACAAATCATTTCTAGTAAATTCCAACTTATTTAAGTGATCTTCTTCTCTTCACCAATCTTCTTTGACTGATTTATTTATTTCCTATTCTTTTGTTTAAAAGTACTTCTATAGCTTCAATGATTCTAACCAAATTCATAGTTGATAGCCAAATGTTTTTAATAACTCTCCCCCATAGTTTAATGGCAAGCCACATCAGCGTATGCTCGACTGCCTGTCAGCTCACTAATAGTGGCATCCGTTTCTCTGAGGAGCTCGGGAATGTATATATAAAAAATGCAATCAGAGGCATTCTAAATGAAATAGCAAATTTAGCTGATGGAATGTGTGGCATACTAATGAGCCTCTGCCAGGCCCGCTGTGCGCTTGTGCGTGACAGGCTGAGAGTAATGACCTTGTTCCAGACTTAAGCAGAGAGTCACTGCAGCTGGTGACAAATAGATGCCTCTGATTACACTCCAGCCACCCCGCCTCTCCTGGGACCTCAGTAGGAACTCGAGAAACACATGAAAAACGCAACTTCAATTCAGGTCACGGATTTGCCGACTTCTTGTGGGGTGGGGCACAGGCAAGGGGATACCTGGAGCTAAATCTCTGAAGTCCACAACTAGCTTCAAAATGCCTTGTTCTTGTATATAACTAACATACTTAACAAACAAAACAACAACAGAACAAAAACTAAAAACTCATATAGCCCAGGCTGGCATGGAACTTCTTATGTAGCTAAGGATGACTCTGAGCTTCTGATCCTCTTGTCTCTACCTTTTGATTCTTGGCCATACATGTGTGTGCTATTATGCCTAGTTTCTGTGGTGCTGGGGATAGACCCCAGAGCTTCATGCAGGTTACGCCAGCCCTCAACCCGCCAAGCTCCTTCTCTAACCCCTTAGGCAACATGTTCTCGAAATTAATCTTAAAATTCAGCAATAGATCCACTCGCTGCCTTCCCTTGCTGCTTACAATCTTTGAAAAATAAAAACCTTTTAAGTACAACCTGCAAACAGTTTAAAGGGTTTCCTTAAATAGGAAGAGGAGCTTAGGGACTGGTACAGGAGTGGCACTTTAGCTGATAATGCTGTTACCCAGTGGGTTCAGTGGAGACACACACACTTCCTAGTACTGATAGCGAGAGGACTTGGCATGGAGATGCTCCTGTTGTCAGAGAACAGAGGTAAGGCGGCTAACAGCCCTGTGCACACTGTATGGTGAGGGACAAAAATGCTGTAATGCCAGGCTTGGATTTGCAAACAGGACACTTTGTCTCTAGTATCTGAGTCTTTTTGTTTTGAGACAGGGTCTCACCATATAGCTCTGGTTGTCCTGGAACTCACTCTGTAGACCCAAGACTGGCCTCAGACTCACAGAAACAAGCCTGCCTCTGCTTTCAGAGTGCTGGGACTAAAGGTGTGCACCACTACTTCTGGCTCAGGACCTGAGTCTGAAATGCTACACTTTGTTGCCTTTCTAGCCTTTCGAGTGGCTTCTACTATTAGAATCATGTTATTATGTTCTCTTGGAAATCTAATCCAGGAAAAATGGTGCAAGGAAACTTCTAATGGTTTCAACATGACGGATCCGCACAGTCTTGTGGCTGATGTAGCCATGAACAAAGGACCAAGGGTTGAGCTAACTTTTAAACAGAGTTTGAAAGTTTAGCAGGGATTGCTTTAGAAGACTATACACTCACTATAGTTGCTTGGATACCATCCTGTGATGGGTTGGTCAAAGTGCAAGAGGGTGTAAATACATCCTTAACACTGAAACGAGATAGAATAGCTGATAAGCAAACAAACCATGTTATTTAAAATCTGTGTAGCCAATAGCCAAGATGGTCCCCAGGGGTGTCAGCTACTTAATATTTATGGTTTTGTGTTTCCTCCCACTGTGTACTGGGATTGGTACAAGAACACCACAGACGATGGCAGATACAAAGCCTGTATTCGGTTCCCGTCCATACTGTACTGGGATGGGTCAAAAGCCAAGCATTGATGTTTTCCAGAGTAGGTTACAAAAGACGATGTTGCTTCCCTTTGGCTTGCTCTTGCAGCCTTCCTCTCTTGACGCATCTGCTCTGTGGAGCACATCAGGTTGGCACATTGTGACTGTCTCTCTGAAGAGGACCATGGCATGAGGAATTGAGACCTTTGGCTAATAGCCAGCAAGGAGCTGAAGCCCCCTTGTTATATCCACAGCTGGGCTCATGCTTTCGGATTGCTGATCACGATAGCCTCTACTGACATGGAGCAGCTGCAACTTCAGGAGCGATCCTGAGCCAGAATCATGCAGCTGAACCACGCTCAAACTCTTGACCCTTACAATCTGCAGAATAACAAGTGTTTACTGCCTTAAATAGCTATGCTTGGGGCAGGAAGTGCATCATATGCAGTAGATGACTAACACAAGAGCTGTGAGCACAGTCTGAAGAGGCTGAACTCCTGACACCAAGCTCTTTCCATCACACCGAGAAAAATAAGTCATTTTCTCTAGCGGCTGAATATGGGAGAGATGAAAGAGAAATCTGTTAGGAAAGGACAGGGGTGCATAGCTGAGCTTTTGACAATGTTCCCAGCTACTAAACTCAGCAATGGCAAATCCAAAGGCAGTCTCTCTGAACAAGTGGTGATTTTGCATGGGAATTGTGTTAATTAATTTCTATCTGCTGATGGCTTAGGAAAACAAGATGATAGCTGACAATTTTGAAGTCTCATGTTTTTACAGGCTTGAAATCACGTCTGGTGTAGTTTGAATTTAGTTCCAGGACAACATTGAAGGATACCAACTCTCGTGAGAAGCATAATGCATATTTGAATATACATAGACCTAAATTCATATGTGGGTATATATGCATACATAAAACCCCATACACATGTATGAGTAAACATGTATGCCCAGTATGATGATTCCATTTTCTAGTGTTAATTTTGATATTATGTATTGTATACGATTAAAATTATGAAGCATATAAAAATCTAGAGACTATGGCACACAGCTAAAAGAAAATCCTTCAGTAGACAGGAGTTCATGGATGGGTTCAATCCAGATGTTGAAATATACAAAAGAGTCCTTTAAAATAACTATAACAAGTGTGTTAAGAGAAAATTCCGTGTACCAATAAGCAGGTGAGGGAATTCAGGAAATCATAGGAGCAAACACACTGATAGAGAAACACACACACACACACACACACACACACACACACACACAGGGGGGAGGGGAGGAGGAAAGAGAAAGAGGAGGAGGAAGAGGGAGAGGGGAAGGAGAGAGAGAGGAGGGAGAGAGAGAGAAGGGAGAGGGAGAGATTAAAATGCTGGTTGTATTTATGTGGAAATGTAAAGACAGATTTTCTTCAAGAAAGAATTAGTTGAAAAACTTAGGCTATTTGATTTCAAATTAGTAGGAAACTAAGCTATCAAGATGTTATGTTGGCACAATGGCATGAATTAGATCAATGAGACAAAATAAAGTTTGGAGAGAGAGATACTTGCTAGCAGCTAATTCTTTGATAAAAGTATCAAGTGAATTCATTGAGGAAATGGATAGTCTTTTTCACCTACTGTTTTGGCTGTGCTTTTATTGTTTGATAGTCTCATGCATGCATATAATATATTTTGATTAAACTTACACATCTGGCATCTCCAATCCCTGCCTTCTTCCCTATCATTTGCCCCTCCCAATTTCATGTGATTTTTAAAAAAACCCATTGAGTCCACATAATACTCCTTGTGTGTGAATGACTGGAGGACAGTCTGCTTGAGCATGGGCAGCTTCTCGGGGACCACAGATCAAATAAGCGGACTCTTCCTCCTCTGGCAGCCATAAATGGCCAATAGCTCTCAGCTAGGTGTAGCTTCATGAGATTTCGGCTGGCTTGATCTTGTCCAGGTCTTATGCAGGCATTCATAGCTGGTGTGAGTTCTGTATGCAACGATGCTGTCATGTTTACCAAATACTGGTTCTCCCAGGTGTCCACCATGCCTGGCTATTACAGCTTGTGTCTGCTCCTTCTTCTATGGTGATCCTTGAACACTGAGAGTAGAGAGTAAAATATAAATGTCCTATCTGTAGTCTATCATCCTCTGCATCTCCTTGACTTCTCCTTGACTAGGTATGGCTCTCTATGTAAACCACCATATAGTGTAAAATGAAAATTATCTATTAAGGTTTGAAAGATGTACATATATATGGGTATAAAGATAATAACTGAAGGGTCAGTTTATTACTGTGTTCATTTAGCAGAATAATAGTAGTAACTTCTCCTCTAGAGGTAAGACCCAACCAACCATGGGGTTTTGGCTAAGTTAATGGAACCCGAGTTTTGTCTTGTGGGATGGGCTTAAACAGAGCCAGGAAGTGATTGGTTACTTCTCTAACAGTGGGCCACTATGATGTCCATAGGTACATTATTTCCCCCAGCAGAGAACCTTTTGATAAACACTGCTGAAATGATTGGATCCAATTTTAAAAAAAAAGAAGAACTCTCAAATTCTCTATCACATTTGCAATGATGAATGCAGAGAATCATAGACAAAAATGTAAAATCTAGAATTACAGAACTTCTAGGTGAGCTATGAGAAAGTAGGAGTAATCACATCAAAAAAATTTATATTCTACATCTCAAAAGGGACCATTAATAAAAAGAACAGATAATCCAGAACCAAATATTAAGAAATAACTTTAATAGATGTACTGGATGAAAATTTCTATATAGTACGTTAAAACTCCCACAGATGAATTTTTTTAAAGATTTATTTATTTATTATGTGGAAGTACACTGTAGCTGTCTTCAGACACTCCAGAAGAGGGAGTCAGATCTCATTACAGATGGCTGTGAGCCACCATGTGGTTGCTGGGATTTGAACTCAGGACCTCTGGAAGAGCAGTCAGTGCGCTTAACCTCTGAGCCATCTCTCCAGCCCACAGATGAATTTTAAAGGGGTAATTCTTTACCCAGTAGCCCCAATAAAAAAGTCTTAAGCAGACATTTAACAAATGAAGATACCTGTTAGAAAATTAACATTAGAAAGTACCATCACTATTGACATGTATGAGAGTATGCAGATTAAAATCACTATGTAGTAGCATTTCAATTTATTTTCATGACTAAAATAAGACTGATTAAAATACCAAGTGACCCAGGACATAGAGAAACTGAAACTCTCATATCTCCTTTGTGAACTTGCATGCTCTAACCACTTTGGAAAGATATTTGACAGTTTCCTACAAGGTTACATTTATAACTCTATGACCCAACAGTTTTACTCCTTGGTTTTTACTCAAGAGAAATGGCATACACCTATAAAAGTATTGTGCAAAGATGTTTATTACGGATTTAATCATAGTACTTTACACTTAGGTATACCCCCTTAATTGTAATACACAGTATATCCACAAACTGTGATATGCACTAACCAATGGGTTCTGTGAAAAACTATACAAAGGAATCAGCTACTTCTACACATAATGGTGCTGATAAGTTTCCTAAGACAGGCCCATTATATAATCTGTACTTAGTGTACTGAGAGATATTAAACTGGTGGCTTCCTAAAATGAGAATGGTCCCCAAGTGAGCCAAAGGGAATCTTCTGGGGGTTACAAAGATGACCTGTACCACAGTTATTGTGGCAATCAAACAGCTGGACACATTTTTGAAAACACATCAAGCTACATCATTGGTTACATTAAACTTTAAGTCAACATTGTTGGTTCAAATGGTTTATTCCACTTTTTACATTCAACATTTTTTGTTACCATTTTCCTTTGCTACAAAATCCTCAGATTTACCAATCACATTTTTGCTAGAGATATTTTTAGCTCCCTATTAAGAAGACAGCAAGTTGTGAGATATGAACTTTGTGGTGGCAATTCTGGGGTTAGAAGTTTTTCTTCTTGATTCTCTCAAATGGTGTGTCTCTTTCCTTCCAACATGAAAATTCTGTCATTCTCTGACATGTCTGTTAAGCCAGAAAATATGTTGAATTTTTGTTATGCCCTTGATTGTTATATCAGCTTTCATAATATTCTTCTGTGCCTCAAAAATAATGATGGAAGAAATGCTGGCCCTCCTTTTCAGAGGGATATGCAAGATGACTAATTATTGTGGGCAAGATACCCTGGAATAACATTTTCTTTCTATGCATTTGAAAGAATAGCAATTAACAATATTCTGGTTTTGCAGGGTTGCAAAAACACAGCTCCAGAAATGAACCACGAAGTCCGGGGTGGTATGCTCCAACTGCTGCCATGCACAAGCAGACCAGCTATGTGACGAACAAGCAGATGTCTTGGAGTGATGGTGGCTGTCCTGCTGAGCCTTCTCTGAGATCAAGCCATCCATGAGAAAAGCCAGCTTGAAATTCTCCACAGGTGCTTGATTTCTCCACCTTCACCGCAAATGTGGATAGATTTCACAGCCAGAGACTGTGGATGTTGAAGAGATGAATAATTGTTTTCTTAGCAGATTGAGCTGGTCTCTGGCGCTGATAGTGATTAGCTGTTGGGTCAGTCTCTTCCCCAGGTAACTTGGGAGCTTCCCTACCACCAGCTGTGATGTGTAGGGATCCCTGAAGAAGAATAAGACTCAGTACCCAAGTATCTCTCCTAGCTAAAATTGCAGCTATTAGGATTATTCTTTAGGGCTAAATTAACATTTCAGACATATGTAAATCCATAAAAGTAAATATGTGAGAAACCAAAGCACACAGAATTTGAAAAGTTTAATCATAAGATGAATGGATGCTTATTACAGGAAATTTGGAAAATGAAAATGATACAAAAACTGACACTCTTAAGTAAGCAAGATCACACAGTATTTTTCTTACTGGGTGTGGCTCATTTCACTTAATGCAACATCCTCTGGGCTTGTCCATGTTCTGGGAAAAGGCAGGGTCTTCTTGTTTCGTTTTGCTTTTTAGGACTGTATAAAATGTCATTGTGGATGTGTACCACATTTTCCTTATCCATTTCTCTGCCAGTGTTTTAATATCTTCATTGGTATAAACAATATTGCTACTTACTTTGGTATGGGTTAATAGGCAAGGGAGATGTTGCTAGGATATATGGTGATACACTTTTTATTTCTTCACTAAACTCCCCCCTCCCCAATATTGTCTATTATGTCTGCACAAATCTACTAGCAATGGGCAAGAGTCCCCTTTTTCCAATTTCTCTCAAACATGTTTTCCTTTAACCTTGTGATAATAGTAATCCCAAGAGCTCTGAGGTGGTATTCCATAGTAGATTTAACTTGCATTTCTTTTAATGATTAATGATAAATATTTTTCATATATCTTTGGGACTTTTTTTCAAATGAATATCTATTCAATCATCTTCCCATTTTAAAAGTGGAACTTCTGTTTTTTTTTATTATTAAGTTTTACATTATTAAGTATTACACATTAGGCTCTTCTTTCCCCTCCCACGGGCTCCTGGTCTAGTGTGCTATCTGTTTTCTTCCCTGTGGAGAACTTCTAGATCAACATACAGTTCATTTTGGCTGTTGTTTGTGATATCCAAAAATCATGGGACATCCAGGAGACTTTCCTCACATGTTCTGGGGTTTTATAGCATATGCCTTAGGTTCAGGTCTTTCCTTCGTATGATCTGCATTGAGTTGGTCTGTAGGTGTGGCATTCAATAAGGCTCAGTTTCCATCCTTTTGCACCAGTAATTGAAGTGACTGTAGTTCCTTGTGTCTTCTTGGTATCTGTGTCAAAAATGAATAGACTGAGCATGTCTGGGTTCACTTGTGACCTCTCTGTTGGCCCTCATGGATCTGTGTGTCTATACTTACACAGAAGAGTGATATTTTAGTAACTACAGCTTCATAATATAATTTCAAATCAAAGAATATGATACCTCCAATTTTGTTTTTCTTTCTCAGAACTACTTGTCTATTTAGGGCCCTTATGGCTTTAGTTATATTTTAGAATCTTTTCTCTGTTTATGTAGAGGAAGCTATTGTGACTTTGACAGAGATTTCACTGGGTCTGCATGTGTCCTCGGTCGGTGTGGCAATGTTAACAATATTAATATTCTGCTTTACAGCATGGAATGTTGTGCAGTTTACTTCTGATATGAACGTTTTGTAGACGTTAGTGTAACAGATTTTCAACTTCCTTAGGTAAATACTTCCTTAGCTAACTTGTTCCTAGGCATTTTATTTTTGTATCACTATGAATGCTATTTTTCTTAATTCTATTTTTAGTTAGGTTGTCATTTTAGTACAAATGATACTGATTTTGTATCCTACAACCTAACAGATTATTTATCTATTAGTTCTAAGAGGTTTGTGTGTCTACAGAATCTTTGATTTTCACATACGTGATTATGTCACTTGCAAATAAATATGATTTTTCCTTCTGCCATTTTGATTTGCCCCTTTATCTGACTTCCCTGATTGTTCTTGTTACTATTTCTAAAATAATACTGGATGAAATGGTAAGAATTGGGGTGATGGTCTTATACTGAATTATAACGGACAACCTTACAGTTTCTCTTCATTGGCTATGATGTGAGGTGTAGAGTTTTCATAAAGAGTCTTTTTACATTGAGTAATTCTCTTTTTATATCTTAATAACTTATAGGTTTTATTGAGAGAGGATGTTGGACTTTGTCAAATGCTTTTTTTTTTCCTATCAGTTGATCTTTCTCATTCTCTCTTGTTCCCTCTTTTGCTCTACTGGTGTGACGAATCACACTGACTTACTGGCATGTGTTAGATAAGTTTTGTAGGTCATTGTAAATTCTACTCGGTCATGATGTTCAATCTTTTTTTATGTGTTGCTGAAATAAATTGTGAATATTCTGTTTTTTGCATCAGTGTTTGCCAGAGTGCTGTGTTTTTCTTTTCTTAAGCTATCTTTGTCTGGCATAGGTATCAGAATAGTATAGGTATCAGGCTTTATAAAATGTTTCTGAAAGAATTTTCTGTAGCTCTCATTTTGGAAAGAGTTAAGATAGAATACATGAGTTCTTTTTAAATGTTCAGCCTCTGAAGCCTTCTGCTCCAGATGTTTTTCTTTGAAGAAGGTTTTAAAATTAATTGTTTGGTATCTTACCTTCTACTGTTTCTCTTGGGCTTCTTACTTTTGATTCAATCTTGGTAAGATATATGTTTTCTAGGAATTTATCCACTGCATCTAGGCTATTAAGTATGTTGGCATGCTCACCTCTTATTTCCTATATGTCTATTGTAACTTCTTTTGTTTTGTTTTGTTTTGTTTTGTTTTGTTTTGTTTTGTTGAGACAGGGTTTCTCTGTATAGCCCTGGCTCTCCTGGAACTCACTTTGTAGTCCAGGCTGGCCTCAAACTCAGAAATCCGCCTGCCTCTACCTCCAGAGTGCTGGGATTAAAGGCATGCACCACAACGCCCACTATTGCAACTTTTTGATTTTTAATTTTGATTTCATTTAAGTCTTTTACTATTTCTTTAGAGTCTCTCTAAGAGTTTGTTAGTTTATATTGGCAATAAACTTAGTGGTTTTTTATTTTTCTGTTCTCTGTTTAATTTATGTTTTTAAAAGATTTTTCTGCTAATGTGGAATTTGATTTATCCTCTTTTCTGGTTGCTTGAGGCATGGTGGTAGGCTCGTTTATCTGGTATCTGCCTTCCTCTCTGAAGTAGGTGTTTAATGTTGGAAGCTCTCCTACTACTTTTATAGTAACCCACTTGTTTTGGTAAGCTGTGCTTGTTTACATAATCAATTGTTTCAAGTACTTTTATATTTGTTATTTGAATTCTTCTTTGGCCCATTGGTTGTTCAGAAACATGCAATTTTATTTTCATAGACCAATTTTATAAAAGTGTACCTGTTTTGTATTCCTAGATCCATATCCTTGTAGTCTGAAATAATATTAGATATTTTTCAGCCTTCTCAAATTTGATAAGATTTATGTGACCTAACATATAGTCTACCCTGTAGATAAATCCCATGAACATTGGGCAGGAGTCCATATTCAGCTGTTGATGGAAACTTCCATTCATCCAACAGCCCTCTGGTTAACAGAGCTCTTCAAGGCCAGCACTTGCTTCTTAGCGTTCTGGGTGGTTATAAGCCCAATGATGAAGGTTCCCCACAGCTACTGTCCTCCTGCCTGCTTATCCCTCTTTGTGCTTGTTATTCTGCTCATGCCTTCAGGTGCTTCAGTGTTATGTGAACACACCTAGCCAATTGTTCCATCCTCTTGAGACCCTTATTCAACCTCCTTTTCAGCAAACCTCACCATCGTGTGTGTGTGTGTGTGTGTGTGTGTGTGTGTGTGTGTGTGTGTGTGTCCTTAAACTTTAAATGATCTCTTATTGTTATTTTTGAATTGCATTTTTACACCTTTTAGGTCATTATTTCAGTCTTTTGATGAGAAAGTTTAATCCAAGGTTATCTTAATAGGTAAATCTTACTTGCCAGTTTCTCGTTTGTTTTCTGGTTGTTTTGTAGCGCCCTGTTCCTTTCCTCCCCTTTGTGTGTGATGTGGTCACTCTCTGCAGTGCTAATGATTCCCCTCTGTCTATAGCTTGCGCTCCTGCTGTATTTTGTGCTATGGTTATTAGGAGACTTACAAAAGACATACCCACACTGACAATCTACTCTTTTAACTGCATAGCACCTACTGTATACAAGTTATACATTTATGCCCCATTTATGTATTTGATATTATAATTTAAATATTTTTATATTTCATACTATGCACTTCTTAACAACTTGTTCTAGATTTAATTTTCATTGTCTTTACTTTTAGCCTTCCTAGTAGAGATTTACACAGGTAGTGTGTGGGAACCTGTCTGCAACTAAACATGGATTCAATAAAGGTAGCGAAGGGACACAAGAATCTACCGAGGTGATGGATCCTCTCAAGTCTTCTTGCTTATCTTGTTCCTTCTTGGGTCAGACCTGATTCTGAATAAAGCAATAGGGTCGTGTGTTGGGGTACATTGTGTGAAGGTGTGTCTCTGTATATCCCGTTGTTAATTCTATTCTCACAGAGAGCCAAATGCTGACAGGATCTTGGTATTGTTATTTCTGTGGCCCATCACTGTTCTCATAGTTTGTAAATATTTGTTCTTCTAGCCTAGAGGTAATTTAGAATTGTATCTGATTGGCTGTAATAAAGAGCTGTAATAATAATGTCCAATAGCTGGGCAGGAAGCATAGGATGGAACTTCTGGAGAGAGAGAGAGAGAAAGAGAGAGCGAGAGAGAGAGAGAGAGAGAGAGAGAGAGAGAGAGAGAGAGAGAGATGCTAGGAGAAGAAATGAGTTGTAAGAGATGTTGTCAGTAGACACAGAGGTGAATGGATGGACCAGAGTGAAGCAGAGCTAGCCACATGGCGGCAGGTAGTGTCTGCATTAATTGGGATAAGTTTAGAGTAGCTGGGAGTCTGCCCTAGCTGAAAGGTCTAAGTTTTAAATTATTAATAACCTTCGATGTCATGATTTATACTGCTGGCAGGTCTAGAAAATTCCGCTACAGTAGTGGAGGTCTGCTTCCTGGTCTTCCATAGGCAAGCATCCTGGGATCCCGTGCTCTAAGATCATTTCTGCCCCTTTGACTGCCTGGATGTTCCTTCACTTAGATTTCTCAAAATGCAGTTGTTGATTTTATATTGAGAGGGTGGTCTGTGTGGGGGGAGTGCTTCTAGGACAGTGGTCCTTAACCTTCCTAATTCTCTGACCCTTTAATAAAGTTCCTTATGTTGTGATGGTCCCCAACCATAACATTATTTCTGTTGCTATGTCATAAATGCGATTTTGCTGCAGTTGTGAATTACGATATAACTACCTGATATGCAGGATATCTGATATGTGCCTCCTGTGCAAGGGTTGTTTCATACCAAAGGGGTTATGGCCCACAGGTTGAGAATGACTGACTGGGATAGGATTTAGTATCTGGAAACAGCAATTTGGACTTTGGGGGGACCTGGGCTAACACAGGAGGAGGGAGCTTCGTGTACCTGGGTGCGCTGCCAGGGAAAATTGGCTGATCATCTTAACTCTTTGATATATTCTTGTCTTGAACACTCTTGGGACTTTTCCAATATCAGCAATTGTGCTCACAGAAACATACATTTTTGGATTTAGTGCAGCCAGTTTGGGCAACTCCATAAAGCATGCTGGGAAGAGGGAGAAACCCCTGTGAGGTTTGAATGCGGACTTCCACAGAAGCAATTGTCTCCTTCATTATTTTTTTTTCTTATAGCTGGTGAAAGGAATTTTATGTTGGAGATGAGCATGCAACCGAATTGCTCTTGAAAATATGTTAAGCCACAGAAAAATCATTGTGCTAGTCATGTCGGAACGCTCTGTCTGGTAAGCCAGCTCTTTGTAACAGCTAGTTTATCATTTCAGTGCACAGGGAGGACCTGTGTCTATGCCAGATAAGTGGAAAGCAGCCTGTTAAAGACTATATGAGGCAGGGGTATAATAAAAAGATTACCCATGCTCCTAGCAGTGCGCCAAAAGCAGCAACGAAACACAGATCTTCAGAATCCTTTAAATGCATTTCATGTTGTTTGAAGTCTCATATAGATTGTGCTTTCGCACCTTGTAAAATGGCATAGATCAGCCTGACGTTGGCTCATGATTGAGATTTACTACTAGTGTTTTAAATCGCTTCTGTCACGTAATTGTTTTACTTCATGAAGTAGCATTCTGAGTTTATTAAGAGATAGCTCATACGTGATTTAAATAAGCTGAGGAAGATTAGTTTAAATTCAGTCTTCATTATATTCAAGTATGCTTTCCAAATCGTTTTTATAATATACTCAATGTTGAAGAATGTTGAAGGGTGTATACCCTTCTTAAATATGCTCCCAAACTTCATTGTTTCTAATTAATTATACAATTATTTATCCACACTCTGCAGAAAGACCCTTACCATGTACTTCTAAAAACCATTTAATTGCAGACGTCTGGTGAAACCCTGTTGAAGCCCCAGTGTGACCAGTTTCTGTTCTTCCTCTCCCCACCCTGTGTGCAATCTCTCTGACTGTGAACAAGCAGGCTTGCATGACAAGTAGCTCTGTCCCATGTGGAGATGGACATCCAGAGAATATTAGAGGTCATGAGTGTAAGATTAAAGTTATACGAGAACAGTTAATCCTATTCTTTAGCTCTTTCCTCTAAATGGAAACATTCCCTCTTGAAGGGAGGAGGAGAGCTCATAAGACTCAGGAGATAAGTGTAACAAACAAGGCCTAGGAAGTCAATGAAACTTAACAAGGCTTAGGAATCTCCCTGAAGTCACAAGATTCACAAGGTCCCTCCCTACAGCTATGTGAGCAGTAGCAATTATATGGAGAGGAGACTCTCACTGTCCAAGCTGCCTATAAATTGTGCAGGAAGCTCTTAGGGATTCAGCTTTAATGAGTGCTTACCGATGCTGGGGTTAGCTTCTTAGTGACACAGCTACCTTTGAATGACCTGTGGTCCTGTAAATAGCCCTTGACCCACACTCCTATTGCAAACTCATGGGTTCATTCACTCGTATAGATTATTTTTGTATGTATCCTCCATGCTGTATCAAGGTGAATGGGTATTTGTTAATGTCTCTTTACACTGCTCCTACGAGGTTGACATTGAGTACTGATATAGACAGGAGTTTTGGAAGTCAGGAGAAGGCCCTTGCCTGCCACCAGCAGGAAAAGTGCTATTAGCAGACTAACGTTCACCGTAAGCTACCAGCTGGCCCTCTTAAGCCTGGTTTCAGATCTGTCCTCCCTTGGGATGGGCTGGATTGGAAATGTATTATGTATTACATTGCCTAATTACATACTAGGTGTTGCCTGTATTACATATTAGGCATATTGCCTGTGTTACCCAGGTGAATAGGAATTCCAAACCACAGGGTGGTCCTCAGGAGAAGGGCCAAGAGTATCCTCAGGCCTAAGCCAATATTCTATTCTGCAAAGAAGATTCTGAACATAGGACGTCATGGTGAGTAAATGGGGCAGATCAACAAAATTCCAAGGCACAAGTTCAGAAGAGGATTCTGTGCACCCAGGCTCTGGGTTCAGAAAGCACCTGGCACTAGTATGTCACTGGCTGTTGACTTGAAATAGTTGGTTTAACTTTAGAAGGCTATCAAGGACATAAAGTGACTGGCATTTCTGCATTCATTGTCCAGAGTGTCTTTTTTTTTTTTTTTAATCACATGGAGTGATGTAATGAGAAAAATCTCATGATCTGCGGAACTGCTACATCAGCCTTTCGGCCGCAGCCAAAAGCCCTTGGTCTCTGTCTCCTGAGACACATTTTTGTCCGTCGTTGGGGTCAGTTCATCGTTTTCTCTGTCTGCGGAGGCTGAGGCCAATGGCAGAACCTTTCAGACAGGTTAAAAAGCAAGCTGACATTGTAGCTCGTTTTCCTCAGGACACACCTTCCATTGCTTCCCGCCCTCTGCCTGTCAGCCATGGCTTGCTGGATACCACATTAGTATTTTCTTGAGTCACCAATATGTCTCATGCCAGTGGACTAAATTTCTTTTATTCCAGAGCTGAATTTGCTTTTTTTCACCTAGGAAAAAAAAATTGGTGAGATTAAAAAAAAAACAAAAAACAAAGCAACAACAACCAAAAAGCCCTCAAGTTCAATGTATATTCCATTGAATTATATTCAATTTAAGTTCCTGTTTCTTGTTCTTTGTGCTTCACACCCCCACCCCCGCACTTTTTTGTAACTTTCTCCACCGTGTTTCAGTTAATAAAAACACGAAGATAAGAGTAAAGTCGAAGTGTCAGGAAATGCAGATTTTTAGAGGTAAGCCAATGTAATCTTATTCTGGTGTTAGTGACTCCTCACCCTGTACATAGGCTACCATTTCGTCACCCCGTGCCTTTGTTTCCCAGTCTGCAAAGTGCGAACTTCTTTTCTTTCTGAAGGATGCCGGCGAGATAATGTGGTAAGATATGTGAATGAGCCCGAGCTCTTAGCAAAAAGCAATCTGCACTCCACTTCCCATTTTCTTGTCAGAGAACAACACTATAGAGAACAAGCTGCTCTATAGTAACTGACTGCAGCCGTTCAGCCTGTCTCTTGCTCTCCCTCATATATACCTATTCTATTAGTGACTGGATAGATGGGGTGGTAACACTCTTACACTGGTTGGTATGGAAACTAATCCTGGAGCATGCTGGGAGCATTCAGGCAGACCTGAGACCCAGCTGTGGTGCAGGTGTAGAAATACTCCTTCCATACTCAGAAGTATCCTGGGACTAACACATGCATGGTTTGACTAAAAGAAATACAAATTTGTGAATATCCCTTCTCTATAAAAATAACACCCAATTTGGTAAGAATGTCTTTCAATTACTGTTCCTTGATACATCATTACATTCTGCCTTAAGAAATTGTGCAGGTCCAGAATAACTGGCCTGAAACTGCATGTGTATACAGTGATGCTCTTAGAGGTGCCTTCTCATTCCATAGCGTTACCCATTCTCTGAAAACAAAGATAGATGCCAGGAAGCCACACCTGAACTATGATCCACCCTAGTTGGGTCAGAAATGATAGCCAGATCCAAGACACCACCATCTTCCCTCCTCAGGGAATCAATCCGGCATGAGAAACAGCGGATTTCACTGAGTCTGAACTATTTGCTTACATTCCAATCTCAGGGGACAGGCCAACGATCAGTCTTTTTTGTTAGCTGTGTATTTACAAGCTTATCTTCCCCCAACCAAGTTGTAAACTTGTTGGTAGAACAATTTTGTCATTCTTTTCCTCTTCAAATTCTGATTTCATCTGAGCCGGTCAAGTCGCTATTTTGAAAAACTGAACAAGAGCCGTGAGTATTAGGAATCATCTGAGCTTTAATCATTCTTCCAGGAAGATTTGTGGCTTCTACCTTTAAAGGTTTAAAACGTGTGACTAAGGGACTGTTAACTAAGAGCGTAATGGCTCTTACCATTACGGGAACCGGCAAGGCTAGCATAATGCCTTGTAGCTTGCTGGTTTCTCTTGCCGTTTCGGTTCCTAGATGGGAAGTACATGCAGTGGTTCCGAGAGATTCAGGACAGTGCAGGGAATGGACAGCTCCGGAGAAGGAAGCAGGACAGGGGCCCTGTAACGCCAACACTGCCCGATGTGAGTGTGAACAAGACTGTGCTAACACCAGTGGAAGTGGAAACTAAGAAAGAAAACGGATGGTCACATCGCTCTTCCCACATCGTTTCCTAGTTTGAATCCAACTGGAAGCCTGACCACAAGCAGATGTTGGACACGCAGCAGCGATCCCTAGGTGGGAAAAGAGAGTGGACAGGGGTATGTGGAGGGCGAGAAGAGAACAAGCAGACGCCTGCAGCTTGCTAACGTGCTTTTCACCCTCTAACGCACCCTCTCAACTTTTCCGACCTGGGCGATCCATCCATATTGCATCTAACCAAGTCTGATCCTGTGATTCCCCAGATCTTTCTGTCCTCATCAGGGATGGATTTTTCACTATCTACCCTTGTCCCTTGAGCCTCAGATACACAGAGTTTTATCCTGTTTCTCTTCGTTTGTAGGTACCATAGACAGCTAGGAATGCCGTTTGCAGCTCTTGACCGGGTGTCAGAGCTGGTTTTGACTTTCACTAACCACCGTACACTTCTCTCTGCAGAAGTTTGGATCCCATTCCGAGAGAGCTAAGCACCGTGTCCAGTGCCCGCTGTGACCACCTTCTTTCCCTTCTCGCGCTGTGTGGAACACGGCTAACACATGCTTGAGTGCTCCTGGGTCGGCAATTCCCTGCGTTTGGTGTCTTCACTGCTTCGCAGAGGGCCTGTGGAGTTGGAGCTCAGAAAACGCTTGACAAATGAACAGTTTCTCTGCTTTCAGTGGGGCCTTCCATCTGCCTTGCACATTTCCACATGCCCTTCAGATTAATATTTCACAACACAGACTCTTCAGCTCTCCATTCCTAGGCTCCTCCAGTGCCCCCACTGTGAGAAGATGGATGGACAAAATTTCCAGACTGTGTGCACCGCCCTTTATGGTGGGGACGCAACTTGTATTCGCGGCTCACCTGCTATCATTCCCTCTGGCTCTTCTCATACACCTCTGAGCTCCTTATGGAGCCGCCACGTGCTCCTAGCGCGTTGTATTTGCCCATATTTTGTTGCATTAGCATTTGCATTTGCTTATCCTACTGTCTGGAATGCCTCCTCCACCTGACTACACTCCTCAGCTACATTCCCTTTTCTCCTATTCCCTGCAAGGGTATGTGGACTCTTATCCAAGGCCTACTTTTGTAACGATCCAGGTGACACGCTGTTTTCTTT
Source organism: Mus minutoides (assembly GCA_902729485.2). NCBI lineage: Eukaryota > Metazoa > Chordata > Mammalia > Rodentia > Muridae > Mus > Mus minutoides. The sequence continues at coordinate 1,139,333 of LR749845.1, forward strand.
ACCGTAGGGTCCTTGAGGGCTTTCCCTTGCCATTGACAAACTTAGATAACTGTTTTTTACCTTATGAATTGTTTCTTTCTGTGCTGTGTTGACACGATTTGCTGTCTTATGTCTTGCTGTTGGCTTTCTCTGTTTCTAACAGAAATGCTGATGCAGAGCTGAAAAGATGGTTCAAGGATTCAGAGTTCTTACTACTCTCACAGAGACTCCAGGTTCAGTTCCCGCCATGTATATCTAGCTCCAGGGATCCAATGCCCATTACTGGCATCTGTGGGCACCTGGGTACTTGTGGCCTATATAAACTCATGCAGAAATACAATGCATTGAATGAATGAATGAATGAATGAATGAGTGAAATGAAGCCTGGTGTCTATGACATGATTAGTAATTATAGCGTGAGGGACTGAAGAGATGGCTCAGGTGGCAAAGCACTTGCCATTCTAGTAAGATCTGAATCTTATCCCAGAACCTACACTTTAAAAAGCTTCACACATGGTGCCTTGTGCTTGTGATCCCAGTACTGGGAAGTCAGATCTCTGGGAGTCTCTGATAGGCCAGTCGAGACTACTCTTCAAGCTTTAGGTCAATGAGAGATCCTGTCTCAAAAAAAAAAAAAATGTCTAGCTTCTGAGTGGCAGATGTTGGATATAATGGTGGGTGTGGTGGTTTGAATATGCTTGGCCCAGGGAGTGGCACTATTTGGAGGTGTGACCTTATTGGAGGAAGTATGTTACTGTGGGCGTGGGCTTTAAGGTCCTCCTCTTAGCTCTCTGGAAGCCAGTCTTCTCCTAGTTACCTTTAGATGAAGATGTAGAATTCTCAGCTTCTTCTGCACCATGCCTGCCTGGACTCTGCCAAGCTCCCACCTTGATGATAACGGATTGAACCTCTGAACCTGTAAGCCAGCCCCAATTAAATGTTATCATTTATAAGAGTTTCCTTGGTCATGGTGTCTTCATAGCAGTGGAAACCCTAAGACAGTGGGCTTTTTCACCTCAGTTTTTTTCTACTTCACTTCCCCAATAACAACTTGAAGGCCGATTTATTTCTGAATAAATGTCTAGACCATAATCTTGGGCTTCTCCCCAGCTGTCTTGTAAATTATATAACCCATTTAAACCGTTCTATGCTGGTGACATGGCTAGTTACCTCTCCTCATTTTTAATATGTCTGATTTCTCCAGAATTTGGGGCAAATCTTCCCACCTCTGACTCTATCCCAGAGTTCTCTCTCCACTGGAACTCCCACCTACTTCCTGCCTTTCGCTAATAGGCCATCAGCTTTTTATTGACAGGCGATGCTTCCACACAGTACACAGGAGGTCATCCCTACATTTGGAAGCCCTGGGCTGAGAGTGATGGCTCTCATGAAGGCAGAGCTGCCAAAGGACTACGCAGACTTCGCCACGAGAAAGAAAATTCTGTGTTGTTTAATCCATTTTTTTACATTGAGATTTCTGTCATCTTCAATCGAGCCCTATCTAAATCAATAAACCAACCTAATCATTTCCACTGACTGAATCAAGGTCAAAAGTCATTTTTGAAAAGGCCCAGAAAATCAAGTTTTACTTTTCTTAGTATTATTTAGTTTTCATTTACAACTTTTCAAACCTGCTTTCAAAGAGTTATGCTTAAGGATCTAACGTTAGACGAGCGAAGATGTTCACCTTTGTCAACAGACTCATAACCTTATTGGATTTCAGAATTCCGGCTCACTGTGACAGTTGACATTGACAGTGGCTGCTCCTCAGCACCACAATGATCCCAGCTGGGGTAAGTCACGATTTTCCTCAGAAATAGCACCACTTCCCTAAGCTGGTGTACACAAACTCCCTTCCCAGCCCCCAGTTAGCTCCTGATGTAGGTATCAACTGCACTGCATCTTAGTGTCTTACCTTTCAATATTACTTTAATTTTTCTTGTCTTGGTTCATGTCCTAATAGACAGGATGTCAGAAAAAAAAAAAAAAGGAACTGCCGTCCCTCTTTCTGAGAGAGTTCTGCTTAGTCTGCGAATTGGGATTTTTGTATTAGGGAAGATGATGAGATTTTTTTATTTTTTTGATTAGATAGATTTTTTTTTTCTGGGAGATCTCCAGCAGGAATCAGCAGCCTGTGGTTATATTCTGCACCTATTAAAAGATGGAGTTGTAAAACTGATGTGTATGTAATCTCTTTTTCAGGTTTCCATGGCAACAGCAGCAGCAATTCTGTGAGAAGGGTTTTTTTTCCCCCCACTCTTCCTTCAAGATTTTCAAGCTATAATTAAAAAAAAAAAATTCTTTCTTTAAAAATACTAGAATGTGTTTAGGTGAGTCGGTTATGAGGGTTTAAGGGTTTCTCGGACAGAAAGCACAATGTAAGTCAAGGGTTTTGTTACTAACAAGCTATGTGATTTGGGACAAGTCAGTTGTCCTCTATAAGCTTCAGTTTCCTCCTCTACAAAATCTTAAACAACAACAACAAAAAATCTATACAAAGGCCTGTGGGAAGTGTACACTAAGCCGTCTGACACAATCCGTGACTTATACTGACAGTAACCGCTCTGAATGTATATTCCGCTGCTGTAAGCTTCTGCTGTGGACATAGTAGATGTGGTCTGTTGTTAACAGAAGGGTTTATAGACATGACTCCCTTATTAACCTTCATATTAGCAATTTTTGTTTTCTTTCTTCTATTCTCCTACTTGGGGTTTAGCTATGTATTTCTATTTAAAGCCCATCTTTTGAGGGGGCTGGTGAGATGGCTCAAAGGCTAATTGATGCTTGGTGACCTGAGTTCTGTTTCTGGGATCTTGTCTTTATTAGTGTTTTTATCGCTGTGATAAAGCGCAATGGTCGAAAGCAACTTGTGTGCTGAGGATGGCAGGCGAGCCCCACGGCCCTCCCAGCTTTTGTGTGGCTTCTGGAGATCAGAGTTCTGGTCTTCACCCTGCCTAGCAAGTGCTTTACCCACTGAGCCATCTCCCTAACCTTAAGATAGTTTTCAAGCTTATTCCTTAGTAGCTCCATCATTTTTATCATTTATACAGCCAGTTTCATTAACTGGATTTTCTTTAAATTAGATAACATCTTTCCAGTGTGTTGGCATGCTTGGTAATTTTAGACTAGCTGGTATAGATCGTGAGTTTTAGAATTTTGATTGCCAGGGTTTCTTTGTTTCATTTTTTTCTCTAACTTTTCTTTAAGTGGTATTAAATTATTTTTTTCTAATAGGTATTAACATCCCTTGAAGTAACTATGATGCTGTCTTAGCTTCATGTTTGTTGCTATAAGTACCCTGACAAAAAGCAACCATTCCAGGTTACAGCCAGTTACTGCAGGAAAGTCAAGGTGGGACCTTAAAGCAGAGAAAACAAAATGGGTCCTTGCTTACGTCCCCTCAGATAGCTTCTTCCTCTTTTATGCTGTTCAGAACCCCTGCCTAGGGAATGGTGCCACCTACAGTGGACCTGGTTTTCCTACATCTATTAAAAACCAAGACCCCTCCTCCCACAGTCATGCCCACAGGCCAACCTCAAGTAGATAATTTGTTCTAAGATTCTCTTCCCAGGGGATACTAGGTTGTCAAGTTGACAGTTGTATACAATGACTAGTAGGCACACCTGCGTTGTTGAAGCATACCTTAAAAAGTATTGATGTGTTCACAGCATCTTGCAGTGACCTTTTATCTTACAGTACTGCTACTGCTCCATTACTGAAGCTTTTGAAATTTCTTTTGTATGTCCATAGTCCAGAGGCCTTTCTTCTCTAGGCAGTGAAACATTAACCATTTCTTGTCTGGTGTGAGAGGTCTAATATTGCTTTTGTACATCTACACCACAGTTCCTTCTCTAACTTCATGTTAAGTTCCTCTCATTGAAAAAGCCCATCCTTACACCCATCACACATGCTAAGGGGGTCCTTCTGCCACTTTCTCAAATTGTGCTTCTCTCTAAGGTCACTGTAAATATCTTAAGCCACAAATTCTAGCTACCTTGACCTTCTGACATTCCAGTTCTTGCCTCTCCGATTTGAAGGATTCCCGAGCTCTGTGTGGGCACTCGTGTGGGTACTGAATACCAGAAGCTGTGATTATTTACTTCATGATATTCTGCCCATTTCTCTGGGATCTCAATTCTGCATTGATTGTGTCCAATTTCTGAAAATTATAATTTCAAACAACTTGCTCAGTTCTCTGGTAGCTCTTGGCAGAATGTGTTAAATGTGGTCCCATTATTTCTTCATGGACAGAAAGTAGATGTTGTTGTTCATTGTTTTTGTTATGCCTGAGACACTCTGTTGCGTATGGGATAGACTTTCATCGTGGTTTTAACTTGTGTCTCCCTGCTGCCTGCTGCCTGCTGCCTGCTGCCTGCTGCCTGCTGCCTGATGGTGTACTTCTTCTATGCTTATTTTCCAGTTTTACGTCGTCTTGGCTGAAGGGTAATATCACATCTTTCCCTCACTTTCAGCATTCTTGAATTGTAAGATTTCTTTCTTTTACCAGATGGCCTTTTTCAGACACATATTTTTCAACTATTTTCTTTGCAGCGTTTGGTGTGCCTTTTTTTACTTCCTTAGCATTTATTTTTCAAATAGAAAAAAAAAACTTAATTTGGTAATGTTTTAATATATCAATTTCCTCCTTTCATGGTTCATGTTTTTATGTTCTGTATAAGAATTCTTGGCTAAGTCTTGGTAAAAAAATCCTTTTCTCTGTGGTTTCCTCTAGATATTTTACAAATTAGGTCTCAAGTTTACATGTATGGTCTGTTTCAAATCAATTAATGCACATTATATGATCAAGCATCAAAATTCATCTTCCCCTGAAGACAACCATCGTGCCAATGTATTATCGCAAAGATTAGCCGTATTCTATTGAGTCGCTCAGATAGCTTATTGAGCCATCTCATTCTCCCTTGGCTTTCTCAGGGCAGTTTACCTAACTCTCCATCCCAACCTTCTCTCCATCCATCTTCCCCACCCATCTCCAGCCACCACTTTCCTGTGTATATTACTTATGTTTTTGCACCAGAACGACAAAATACCCACCAAAAAGAATTAAAGACAAAGGATTTATCTTAGCCCATGGTTTCAGAGGGGAGAAGCCATAGGACTCTAGTCCTTGACTCTGGGCCTATTTTGAGGCAGACCATGGTGGCAGGGCCATGTGGCAGAGGCCACTGCTGGTAGACAAGAAGCAGAGACAAACAGGAATCATCAAATTATGCTTCCAGTAACCTACACCCCCAAGAAACTCTTTTCCCTTTTCCCCCTTCTCTTATTGAAAATAGATTCTTTTCATATAGTATATTCTGATTATGGGTTCTTCTCCTTCAACTCCTCTGAGATCCACCATACCCTCCACATCTAAATACACACCCTTTCTGTCTCTCCTTAGAACAAACATCCAAAGAATAATAATAAGATAAATAAACAAATAAACAAACAGAAGAAAAAGAGCCAAAGAGAAGGCACAAGAAACTCAGAGTCAGAGAAATGAGTTTACACACAAAGATTTTCCACAAAAAAACCCACAAATTCAGAAGCCATAATTTGTATGCAAAGGACCTATAAAGTTAAAAAAAACTCCCTGACAAAACAATATGAGACAAGGAATTTCCAAAGATGCTATTGAGTTTGTCTTGTGTTGGCCATCTACTGTTGGGCATGGTGCCTACTGTTAAGAGTGATTTGTGTCCCCCCCCCCACTGGATGGTTTTAGCTCCCTTGTCAAAGATCAAGTGACCATAGGTATGTGGGTTCATTTCTGGGTCTTCAATTCTATTCCATTGATCTACCTGTCTGTCACTGTACCAGTACCATGCAGGGTTTTTTTGTTGGTTTTTGTTTGTTTGTTTGTTTTGTTTTGTTTTAATCACAATTGCTCTGTAGTACAGCTTGAGGTCAGGCATGGTGACTCCCCCCAGAGATTCTTTTATTGTTGAGAATAGCTTTTGCTATCCTAGGTGTTTTGTTATTTCAGATGAATTTGCAAATTGCCCTTTCTAACTCAGTGAAGAATTGAGTTGGAATTTTGATGGGGATTGCATTGAATCTGTAGATTGCTTTCAGTAGGATAGCCATTTTGCTATATTAATCCTGCCAATCCATGAGCATGGGAGATCTTTCCATCTTCTGAGATCTTCTTCAATTTCTTTCTTCAGAGACTTGAAGTTCTTGTCATACAGATCTTTCACTTCCTTAGTTAGAGTCACACCAAGGTATTTTATATTATTTGTGACTGTTGTGAAGGGTGTTGTTTCCCTAATTTCTTTCTCATCCTGTTTACCCTTTGTGTAGAGAAAGGCTACTATCTCCTTTGAGGCTTTGCCAGTGTCTGGTAAATACAGAAGTGGATGCTTACAGTCATCTATAGGATGGAACACAGGGCCCCCAATATAGTAGCTAGAGAAAGTACCCAAGAGCTGAAAGGGTCTGAAACTCTATAGGTGGAACAACAATATGAACTAATCAGTACCCCCAGAGCTCGTGTCTCTGGCTGCATATGTAGCAGAAGATGGCCTAGTCGGCCATCATTGGGAAGAGAGGCCCCTTGGTCTAGCAAACTTTATATGCCCCAGTACAGAGGAACATCAAGGCCAAGAAGTGGGAGTGAGTGGGTAGGGGAGCAAGGCGGGGGGGGGGGCATATAGGGGATTTTTGGGATAGCATTTGAAATGTAAATGAAGAAAATATCTAATAAAAAAGAAATAATAACAAAAATGAAAAAAAGAAAACGAACAGTTATGTTAGAGTGCTTCAATTTTGAAATATCCACAAATATTATCTTTAAAGGAGAACTCTAAACCAAGTACACAATTCTAAGCCCAATCAAAACCTATAAAATACAATTTAATTGGTGGTTTAGTCTGTAGGGGAATGCTAAGGCGCTAAGGCAGGAATGTGGTGGCAGGTGGGGGAACACCCACATAGAGGGAGGAGTAGGGGATAGGGAGCTAGTGAAGGGGAAAGTGAGAAAGGGATTAACAGTTGAAATGTAGATAAATAAAATAATCAATAAAGAATGAAAAAATACACTTTGAATTAAAAAATAAAACAAACAAACAAACATGAGTGGTTTGTGGGTCTGGAGAGATGGCTCAGGGTTAAGAGCACTAACTGCTCTTCCAAAGGTCCTGAGTTCAAATCCCAGCAACCACATGGTGGCTCACAACCATCTGTAATGGGATCTGACGCCCTCTTCTGGTGCATCTGAAGGCAGCTACAGTGTACTTAGATATAATAATAAATAAATCTTAAAAAAAAAAAAAAAAAAAAAAAAGAGTGGTTTGTATCCCCAGAGAGACTCTGTTGGGGAAAACGAAGTTTTCATTTGTAGTGGTTATCAATCAAAGGCTCTGGGTTAGGAATGGGGACTTGTATCTACTTCTCTCAGTGCTGGGGCCCCGTTTGGCACAGACCTGTGCAGGCTTTGCGCATGGTGCCACTGTCTGTGTCTTCCATCTGCTCTGGCTCCTACAGTCCTTCAGCCCCCTTTTCCATAGGCTCCCCTGAGCTGTGAAGACAAGAGTGTGATAGAGAGATCCCATTTAGACCTGAGTGTTCCCAGACCTCTCACTATTTGCACGTTGTCTGGCTCTGGGTCTCCGATGATGGCTGAGCAAGGCACTGATCTATGGGTATAGGAGTGTGTTTCCAGGAGTAATTTTGTTTCAGTGTTTCTTTAGAAGAGCAGTAATATTTGGTTTTCTCCTAGTTACCTGCCCTAGCTGGTCTCAGGTTCTTGGCCACCTGCGTTGGTGATGGGTCACATCTCATGGAGTGGTCTTTAAATCCAACCAGATGTTGGTTGGTTACTCCCACCAGCTTTGTGCCACGATTGCACTAGGGCATCTTGCAGACAGACCATAATTATGATTCAAGGGGTTGTAGTTGTAAACCTTCCTTCTTAAAGTTTCTCTCAAAATAGTACGCCACCCGAGTGAGGACCAAGCATTTGACACACAAATCTAATTCAAACCATAATACTTTCTTATTTTACCCGATGGTCAGGAAAATGTTTGTCTCTATAAAATACCTAGCTTTTGGAGACTGAACACCCACATTTAATGTCAAGTATTTAAATAATCAGTAGGGGGAATATAATATGTGACAGTCTATTATGTGTTTGTTTCAAAAGTATAGAGAATTTTCCTGCAGTGTTATCTTAGGTCCTACTCTAATATTTAGTTTCCCCCAAAAGATTCATCAAACAGCTTCAAAACTTAAAGTGTCAGATTAGATGTAAACTGCAAACAGATGTAAGCCAGGGCTATATGATTAAACGCAAAATAAGGCCAATTGAATTTACAGCTATGAGGCAAACTGTCCAAGAGTTCACAAAAAGCCTGCACTGTTCAAGACTTGGGTAGTCCTTCTGAAACTATGAAAAGTCACTGTGAAAGGGCACTTGACAACTTGAGTAGGTATTATTAGGAAAATAGTTACAATTTATTTACATTTAGTATTCCCTGGAGTTTTATTGCCTAGAAGAAAGAAAACATCCGGGGTTTGTTTCTGTCGGAAGTGAGATTTCTGATTTTACTTGGCTTTATTCTTTCACAATCTATTGTGCATTCAAAAGTTTTCTGCTTATAAGACACTCAGCTGAAAATGTCTGTAGTCCTTCACTTGAAGAGAGATTTCTAGAGCAGAAAAAAAATTTATTCCTATTAGTTTTCTGGAGTCTCATAACAGTCTTATGAAGCAAATATTTAAGACTAAGTCTGCCAGGCACTAAAACTACAATGTTGAAATGTACATTTGACAATAGTGGCTAAACGTAGAGTCTCCTGCTTGCCTGTCTTCCCCTGGACATATTTCTGAGTCAGCTAATCTAATGTATTTAATATTTCTGCTATGATTTCTTAGGCTCCCCAGTGGCTCAGCCTGGAAAACATCCTCTACTTATCTCTTTCTCCGCCCTGGTGAACATCAAGCCTGCCAGGAGACTCTGTAGCTCGTCTCCCTCAAACCTATCTCAAGTAGAACCCGCTCCCACAGACCCTGCTGCCCACCCCACTTAGAACACCTTTCTTGCTTGTGTGGAATTACTGTTCCGATCCCCTCAGTCCACGCTACTTTCTCAATACCTTTCTTCACTCTGCTGTCCACATAGCACCCATGGGTGGCCTCATTAATAGGCTGATTACACTAGGGCTGGAGATGGAATTGGAAATCAACGATTTGTCAGTGTGGAGCTGTGGTTGGAGAGAGACACTTCAGAGAGAATGCCAGGACCAGAATCATCGGAAGAAGGCAGCTTTTAGGAGCATAGAAACTTCTGACTTCACCAATCAGAAGGACGATGCTAGGAAAGGCCCCTCGTCTCTTCATAGCTGCTGAACAGAACTACAATTTCAGCCCCAAGCTCTTGACCATTTCTTCTTCCCGTCGAACTTCAAAGCCTTTTCCAACTAACATGACTAACACGCAAAACTTGTGAAAACACAGACCAACCAACCCCCCGCCCATCGGCGGGTGGGATCCGCCACCCAGCCCAGGCAGATTGGCTGCTGGCCACACCGACACAGTTGGAAAATAGATTCCATTTTGTCTGACTTGATTTATCTTCAACCTTTACATTTAGGATGAGGGAGCAGAGAGCTCAGCTCTAGGAAGAAAGGAAAGAAAGTCCCAGCTGTTCCCGTTCAGACACAGCCGCTTCTTAAATGCTATTTCTCTTAATTCCACAAACTAGTCCCGCAGGAGTGACCTCGCTCCGTTGCACAGTACAGTGCTTGTCTCAGCGCTCCCGGAATGCTGCCGCGAGGGTTTTTTTTTTTGAAATGGTCAAGTTTTTCACGGGCTCAGCATTCTCTGGAGGCACAGAGAACCTTGCAAAGCTGTATCCTCCTTGGGATTCATACCTGCTTCCGGCGAAAGGTAATCCTGCCTTAGCCACTGAGACCCCTTTTACCTTGTAAATAGCCCGTGAACCTTGGGAGAGCATGATTGATAACATCCTTGGAAAGAAGGAAAAGAAAGGGTCTGTTGAGATGGCCCCTTTCAGCAGTGGCTTGAGGTCTATTTTGGAACGTATGCAGCAGCACAGAACTTTAGACAGCAGAAACACAAGTCCAAACTTTGGTAATCTTACTGCTTATTAATCCACTATCTTATGCATCATAATTTCTTTTTTAGTTTTTAATATATATTCATTATATATATTATATATTATACATATTATATTATACTCTCTCTCTCTCTCTCTCTCTCTCTCT